>JAODGC010000007.1:4752858-4769246 GCA_027574925.1 Ecitoglossa quadriceps | reverse complement strand
AAAGAAAACAGAAAATAAAGACCATTTAGACAGCCATTGGCATATTAATTTTAGGATAAGGATTATATCCCATCAATTCAAAATCCTCATATTTAAAATCTTCAATATCAGTGACAATTCGCTTGATGATCAACTTTGGAAACTCTCTGGGAATGCGTCGTAGTTGTTCTTTCAGGGCATCTGCATGATTAATATACACATGACTGTCTCCCAAAGTGTGTATGAATTCTCCAGGCTATAGAAACAAATTTATAATGACATGGTTTCTTACCAAGATGTATTTTTTTAAAACTTTTACCTGCAATCCAGTTACATGTGCAATCATACAAGTCAACAAAGCATAACTTGCAATATTAAAAGGCACTCCAAGCCCCATATCAGCAGATCTTTGATACAACAAGCAAGACAATTCATTATCAGCAACATAAAACTGAACCAGACAGTGACAAGGCGGTAGTGCCATTTGTGGAATATCAATTGGATTCCAAGCACACATAATAATTCTTCTGTCATTTGGTCTTGTCTTTATGGTATGTATCACATTTTTCAGTTGATCAATACCTTTATTCTTGTAGTCAGTATGCATATCATAATATTTTGCACCATAGTGTCTCCATTGAAATCCATAGATTGGTCCTAGATCTCCTTCTTCTCTATGAGAAAGTCCAACAGAGTTCAGAAACTCGCGAGTGCTGTTTGGATCCCAGATTTTCACGTTTTTCCTTTGGAGTTCTTTTGCATTAGTGCTGCCTCGAATAAACCACAGCAGTTCTTCAACTACACCTCTCCAGAAGACCCTTTTGGTAGTCAGCAAAGGGAAAGTGTTATCCCTAAGATTGTAACGCATTTGTGCTCCAAATAAGCCGAAAGTGCCGACGCCTGTGCGGTCATCACGTTTCATTCCCATTTCTAAAATTCGTTTGATGTGATCCAGATATTGATATTCTTCGTGCGGTTCCCGAATTTCTGCATAGTCACCTCTTCCATTGACCATTGAGTCGGATTTTCTGTTTTCAACGAGAATTTCAATGGTTACTTTATTATCACATACATCAGATCTGAAAGAGTTAGTAAAGGATGCAGGGTTATTGAATACGAAGTAAAGTAGCGCTGTTGTAAAATAAATCTACTTACCCAGAAATCATTTTTGCTGCGTTTTAATATAAATTAGCACGAATAATATGTTATTTAATTGAATCCAACAGCAAACGTATGCCAAGTCATGTTATATCCCTCGCAAGTTCTCAGAAATACCGTTACTAACTCCTAAAACAACTGTGCGTTCCCGCCAATTTCTTTACGCGTAATTTATTTATGCAAATTATCTACAAGTTACCCAAAATATGAAAAATTTAAAACTTTATGAATATTTTGCGATTTTGTTTCATATTTGACAGTTAATTTCGTTTCTAAACAATGTTAACGTCATGAAAAACTAAGAAAACAAATCAAATATATTCAAAGCGCTTGTTTTAAATATAATACTGCAAATGCTACAACCAACAATACACCAATTAACTCAAATTTTAATAACCTAAACAACAACCTAAAGAATCAACGGAATCATTGGTTCGTTATTTCAAGTACTTAATTTAAATAGTTTTAGATCTAAACTCAGACAATAGAAGCATCCAACTGACCATGGCGATGTCCCCGTCGTCTTTGCTGGCCAAACTCGACGAATTAAAACGATGGCAACAATTACAACAGGAAAGACTGCTCAAACAACATCAGAGTCGACTGGAAGCTGCAAATTCATTGTTTCCTCATTTTAATTTAACAGAAGATCTTGGTTCTTCTCAATTAAATATTAACGAAAAGGTGGTTCCGAAGTTTTCGTCAACAGCAAATGTTGTTAACTTTGGTGATAATAAAGAAGTTGAAAAGAAAGAACTGAGCCCCAAAAATGTTATCAAAAGACCTTTCTTAAAGAGAGGAGCTGGTTTAGTCAAGTATGGACTTCAGTATGGGGACCAAAAAAAACCATTTAATAAAATGAAAACTCCAAAAGTGTACAAAACTGTGTTTCATAAAAGGATAAGTCAGATTCAATCAGATGAATCAGCCACAAAAGGTTTATCAAAATGCAAAGAAATGCAAGAAGTGAAAGTGCCAGTAACTCAACAAGCAATGGAGGAACCACCACCAGTTATATCTATTTTAAAAAATACATCTAATTCACCTAATGAACAATCTGTGGCAAATTCTAGATCAATGAACACACCACCAGCAGTGATTACTCCTTTAAAAGTTCCAGAAATTGCTATCAAACCAAAGGCTAAGTGGTGTCCTGTGTTACAGGATGACTATGAACCCTCTATCATACCTTCTACAGTTCCTCCTGGATCTCTTCAAGGTATATCACATATTTCAGAATGTAAACTAGATGCACATGAAGCATTTGAAGATGCAAATCAGGATGCTCGAGAGAATATTCAAATTCAAATGCTTCAAAACAATCCAGCACTTTATGAAGCTCTTCAGAAGCTTGTTGCTGAACATTTTACATATCCTGGAGGTATGGGAACGTCGATACTTGACCAAACTGATCTTTTGAACAAATTAACACAACTTGAAAATGAGAGTACTGTGTATCAAACTCCAGGGAACAACAACAATACACAACTTGTAAAATACTTGAATGATTTAATTAGGAGGCATGAGAACAACACACCGGGTGATTTAACAAGCTATGAAAATGCTTTGGAGAAAGAATTAAGGGTGTTTGAACAATTGGAAGAGAAAGCGATGAGTAGCAGTTTCTGTTCAACAAATTCAAGTGTGATGGAGTTATTAGCTAGTACTCCTCATCAAGTTATTAAAAGTAGAGCTCCAACTTTTGATACAATACAAGAAGTGTGCAATAATCAGAAGTTTGGCACAGCAGGCATTTCAGGTGGTAATAGTGAACAAAACAAGGTGATTAGCAGAGTTAGTACTGCTGCTCAAAGCAGTTTTACTGAGGTAGATAATTCAGTTCACAGTAGAAACTCGTCAAATGCCAAGAAAATGTTGATATATCCTACTGATTTTTATACTAATAATGAATCATCAACTCAGGTTGATTTTTCTGATGAAAGTTCAATCAATTCGGGGGATTTTGAGAGGACAAATGTAAGAAATTTAACTCCCGAAAGAATTGTTAGGCAAAACGCGTCAACTATGACTGATCCAATCGATAAAATTAATGAAGCAGTACTTAAAGTTAAACTGCAAGAACTTGAAAGTGAAATTTCTTCATTTCGCACTGAAAATAAGAAGATTGAGAAGTTAAAGTCAGATTTAGATAAAGAGCGCATGGAGTTAAACCGATCCAAGAAGGCTTTAGAGAAAGAATATCAATCGAAACTTGAAGACTTAGAGTTTGAGGTTGAAGAACAACGTAAAAAAATAAATAAGGAAAAATTTGTTTTAGAAAAGCACACAAAAGAAATACGAAATAAACCCAATAGAAAGGAACGTGAAGAAATTTCTAATTTAAAAACTGAATTAGCAAACGTCAAGGAAACTTTAAAAATTAAAGAAACTCGAAATGGAACTACGCAAGCAAGGCTACGCACGCAGCTTAAATCTATGGAGAAAGACAATGCCCATTTAAAGGAAGAAATAGAAAAGTTACAGAAAATCAATGCTCGATTACAGAATCAGACACAGATTGGCCGTCGAGGAAGACAAGATGAAACTAAAATGTTACATGAAATTAATAAAAATCTAACAAAGTTGACACAAGATCCAAAAGTGGCGAAAGCACTAACAAAACTTGAGAATTCAATTGAAGAAAAACAATCTTCAGAAGATTCCCTTAATAATATAACAGCGCCAAGGGCGAGGCAACAAAACAAGAAAACTGTCCAAGTTGAAAGAGAAAATAAATCAAAGAAATCTAAAAAGATGTCACAAAAAGTAGAAACAGATGAATCTGTGGCATCTGAAGAGGATATAGGTATGCAAAGTAAGAAAGACCATGTTATATCTATTTCAGAAGAGTCGGAAGATTCTTCTTCACATTATCAAGAGAGGAGTTCAAAGAAACCAAAACGACGTTCTAATGACTACGAAACAGAATATCGTAGATCCTACTCAAGATTAAGCTATAAAAGTAATTCGGAAGATGAAGAACGTTCCAGATCTAAATCAAGATGTAGATCTCGAACTTCAGACACAAGAAAAACGACTGAGAACAAGGAAAATGAATCTTCCAATGGAGATATCACAACCTTTCGCAATCTCAATGATTTATCAGTGTCAGAAAACTATGAAAAAGTATTTGGCGCTAAATCCAGTTTGAAAAATCTGGATTCAAGTGAAGGAAGGCATTTAAAGCGTCACAACAGTTTGAATGATACTCAACCAACTACAAATAAAGTGGAAACTGTTCTCGCTGATGGTTCAAGGGAAACTAAATATCCAAATGGGAATGTTAAAACCGTATCACCGGATGGCCAAGTTGTAAAGATGGAGTATTTTAATGGTGATATTAAAGAGACTTGTTTGTTGAAAGGCGATATTAAATATTTTTATAAAGAGACGCAAATATGGCAAACAACATTTGGTAGTGGCGATGAAACATTTGAGTTCCCGGAGTAAGTAATGCTTTGATTGTTTTAAACATGATATTAAATAATGTTTATGATTAGTGGACAAATTGAGAAGCACTTTGGGGATGGTTCATCACATATTCAATTCCCAAATGGGATTGTCAAACAGTTGAGTGCTGATGGGAATGAACAAATCAACTATCCAGATGGTACGGTTGTGAATATAAAGCAATGTGGTGAGAAGATACTTTCGCTGCCAAATGGACAGAAGGAAATTCATACTGACAAACACAAAGTAAGTTTGATATTGCTATAAATGGACTTCAAGAGACTAATATTATTGTTTATTAGAGGCGAGAATATCCTGATGGTACCGTGAAAATAATCTACACTGACGGATTGCAAGAAACAAGATACTCTAATGGTCGCATTCGAATGAAAGATAAAGAAGGTAATCTCATCATGGATTCTCACCAAGACTGACTAATGTAATTTAATTCTTTACCCCGTACTAAGCATTGTCATTGTTTTGTATTAAATGTTTTTATTTAAATCTCTAAGCTGTGTAATTTGTACTGCACTAAAATTTGATTAAAGGTGATGGTATATTCTTTTATTTGCATCCAATGCAGCTGTCTTCTTTGCACTGCCAATATACTCTCTTGCATCCCATGCAAGATAATAAGTTATCTCCATGTGGAATTTTCTGTAGTCATATGAACGTTGTTTCTCAATTTGCTGACTTAATAAACGCCTTTATTCAATGTTAAAAAGATCCATTAATAATTTAAATATTCCTTGTACTTGTACAGCATAAAAGATTATACTCATTTAACACATGAATTACCACAAAACTAATTGTGAACCACTTGACAAATAATTCTCTAAATTAAAACCGTATCAAAGATTTGCAGTGGCACACAAATGCCACGTATTTCCTTTAACTTAGATAAACCAGGTTGCATTAATTAAATTAACTTATTAACTAAAATGCAATACTATGCACTATTGCAATACTTACTTTATAACAACATTTTATATATGATGTACAATTAGCAGATAAAATCTACATATGTATATAAATAGAAAATGCAACAACTGCTTTTAGTACTGAATCAACCCAAAGCAATCCACATGACTTACTTTGTTTTCTTATCTTCAATTTGATTGGTTTCATCTTTGGCCTTTTCTACCTCAGCTTCCACGTAACCAAACTCATTACGTCTGGTTTTGTCAACGGGATAGATCCACTTTTGGTAGAGGAATATCAGGAAGATGATGTCATCTCTGAAGCACCCAAGACGATACATTGTGGGCATCTTAATAACAAACGCGAACATATCGTCGATGAAGGTGTTTAAGAACTTGTACGTCAACATTCGCCAGGGTAAGTGAGCCACTGACTTCAATTTGTAGTTAATAAACAATTGTGGTGTCATCATGATGAAGCCAAAAGTTAGAAGAAAACCATAGAGCATATTTAGTATGAAGGAGTACCATCCTTTGTGCTCCATGTATCCAAGTGAATAGATGCTATAACCAGCAAGGAGTGGGAAGCACAGCCATGAGAGATATTTGAAGGCCAATTCATCATATTGACGAGTGGAACTTTCAACATAGGAACCTTTATCAGCAAAGGTAATCCAGTTGTTTTCAAATTTAACATCAACGACTTTTTGGATCTTCCAGAGTTCAATACCAAGTCCAATAAAGCAGGAAATTCTTACCATGGTATTTGTGTCATTATCCAGGACATATAAGAGGACAACAACTGATTGGAATACACCAAAGAAGACAGACCTAACTGAGAGACCTTCCAAGGAATTCCTGTTGTTCCAAAACTGAATATCATTCTTAAAAGCCAACAATTCGAAGATGGAATGAAGAATGGACACAAAAATAGTGATACCAAGAAGGTAAGGGTTCGTTTCAAGAAGCGTCTCCTTGAGTGTATCTTGTTCATCGTCAGTTTGTTCCACATCGTCTTGGAACCAATTCCACTGTTGGCGTATCTTCTGAGCAGTGTACAACTGCCATTTGAAGAGACTCAAAGGGTGGAATGTGATGTGCAGACTGTAGGTTTCATTAAGAGGCTTGTAGTCTTTAGCCATATTCCAATAATCGTTGACAAAGATAACTGGTTTGTAGATTTGTCCATTTTCAATAAATTTGATGTATTCATCAATAGGTGCAGGTACTCCTCCATACTGCCAGTTAGTTTGATCAGTGACTATATTAATAGTGATATTTTCATGCCAATGGGAAAGGACTTTCCCTTCATTTTGAGTTTGTCCTTCAGATTCACCAGTAAGAAGGTTTTTACGACCAGTTGATCTCAATTTCTTATATCTACAACACACAATTTATTTGCATGAGAATATTAAAATTATAACATAGACTATTCCTACCTATTCAGTTGTCTGTAGGATGATGAAATATATTTATTTCCAAAGCTTTTAGAACTTGGATCTGGACTTTCTCCATATTTGGTAACAAATGAATGAAGATAAAGTGATCCATTGTTTTTCATATGTCTTGTAATAGGAATATCTTTCTGGAAAGTGTAAGATCCATCACCATTTGGGCCACTAGACCAGTCTCCATACATCAAACCCTCCTCAATCCAGAACCTATCTGCCTGCTTAAAGTCTGAGAATTCTTCATGTTCACTTAGATATACATGCAAAGTATACAAAGTGCCATTATCAAACATATTTCTAGCAGCACTGATTTGTTGTGCACTATTAGAGCTAGTGCCTTGTGGTGATGCAGGCTTTCGGAAGAATGATGTGATAAAATAAATAATAATTGCTCTGATAATGAGAGATTTAATCATTGCCATCGCTGATTCCATTCGTGTAGGTTCACGGTTAGCCAGCCCAGGCTGTGCTTGGCCCTAGTGATGAGAAATTCGTAATGTAATCCTAGATATTCAGGGCATTTGGAATAATCTAAACAGTAATTAGGAATTTTATTGATTTACTTACATCGCGGTTCGTTGCAACTTCCTGGCCTTCGGCATTGGCGGCTGCCAGAGCCGACTCACCTGCCGAGGCATTGGTGGTTGAAGTTTCACTCATTTTTCCCGAGAATACAAAATTTTTCTTTTGGTTTGAAGGTGCAAAGCGAATGAATAATTTCAGAAAAATACACACGTCATGTCTAACCGGGCGATCACATGTACTTTGCAAGAGGGGACTAGGACAGACTATTTTTAAGGAGAGAGATGTCGCAAGCAGCCAACGTGATACTAAAGTGGCAGTAAAGTTGCCTATGCTAAAGTTCTAAAAGTTTTAAAAGAATATAAGAATTCAATATTGATTGCATTCAACATTCTTGGAAACAACAAGTACTAACAAACTTAATAATAAATTGGCATTTATTAAATATTTTTATTTTTTTCTTTCTATTGATTTAAATATATTGGGTTCAATAATTTACACTACTCGTTTATAATTCTTTGTATTTGTTTTCTCGAGGGACTATAATAAATACTCGTATGTTTCAATTAATTTTTTAAAGTCAACCAAAGAAGAAGCAGTCTTATTACCATTTGCATTAATCTCATAAAACCCGGAACAGTAGCGGTTAATCCTTAATACCTTCGCGACCTTGCCCAATCCCTTGCTAATCCGTTACCGTCAGACTGTGGAAACTAGCGAGTAATGGGATAAATCAAGAAAAGTAACTAAAATTGGTCTAAATGTGGAGATATTGCTGCAATTTGAAAAGAAATTGCTACGTTTAGGTTCCTAGTAATTAGTTTTTGTAAAGATTAAGTTCCTATGGTGTAATTGTATATGAATTTTTGATGTTCCAATAAATATTTTGGGATATCTGTAGACTGTGAGTGCAACTGAGAGGAAAATAGAATTTGGATGTTCGTGGAACGCCCCTTAGGTGTGGGCCTCTGCGTTTGACGCAGATAAACCTGTTTTAATAGTAGGATAAAAAGTAGCGCAGATTTTGCTGCTTTTGTAGATGTTCACACTTTTGTAGATTACTCTTTCCTTTCCAGATTTCTAGGAATATCATAATTTATCTACTATTTAAAATAAACCCAAGATGTCTTCACTAGTCTTGCGTTCCACCAAACCAATTGACTCTGTTCTACTTACGGCGTCAGTGCTGTGCAAGAAAGTGACAACATGTTCATTGGAACATGAAAATTCTCTATTAAAGAAATTAAAATATTAATTTAAGAGCTAAGTGGAGCAAATTTATTGATAAATGTATTCGTATAATACTTGGAAGTGGTCGGAAAAACAGGGGCAGCGCTTATCTTGGCAATATTTTGAGAGTAAAGTAGAAATTGCTTGAAAATGCAGTTTCACTCAGCTAGCCACACCCGCTCACTTGTGTATACTCGAGTTTACATTGACAATAATAACGCATGTTGTCATAATGTAGTAATTTGTATTTGATTGAAATAATTTTACATCGATAAAAATGATTCGATTGCATATGATAACATGACAATTGGACATAGAAAATTATCTCATTGCTCTGTTTGCACCATTTGCAATACACAAACCGAAAACGATCCGAACTCACATCACACAAACATCAGTTACAAAAGAATTCAATGCGCCCGTTGTGCAAATTTGGAAACAATGTAAACATGGCCAAAAACGTGGAATTTTTTGTCATATTATTCATATTTTAATAATAAGATATGTGTTTATATCTACAATCATTTCAAGTCGTACTATACATACTGCCGGACCTCTCAAACGCAAATTTAAATCGACAACGAGTTATTTACAATGTGCATCAATTTTTGGCTTACTCGTAGCGTACAATTCGATAATTATTACACGATCATCAATGTGGGTCGATGGGATATCTTTACAAAAGTTGCTTTCTTTGGAATGATTAGCGCAATCAACTCAAATAATTCAACTAATTAACTAACACAAGTATCAGCCACAAATAAAATTGTTATAAATATTAAGTACATAATAATTTAATATTGCTACTAAATTGATCAATTTGCATAAATTAAGTGATAAATATAAGGATTTGGTTTAAATAAATCAATTTCTGCAGAGTTTCATCCAGTTATTAAACATTCAGGGACATTTTATGCCATTTTGTGCTGAAATGACAGACATTTTGGAATACCAGCCATTTTCTTAATATTACCAGTTACCAGGTTGCACTTGATAAACTTATGCGTTACATATTCATCAGGTTAATCTCTGTACGTTAATGTTTTGTTACGTAAATGAAGGTAATTTGTTGATGTGGATCATGAAGATGTGGAATGTTTTTATGGCCACCAAGGTCACTGCAGTCGGGGCCAATACTGCGCGGACATGTCTGGTTGGCCTGGTACTGCTATAGGGACAGAAACTCCTGGTGATATTAAACCTATAAAAAACAGCGTTATTATAGTTGCAATTGATGGATGAAGAAATGGTTTGCTCTAGTAGGTGACATACCAGTTGATGATGACCCATTGGTATTGTACTGATGCCCATTCATCTGGTACGGCTGCGCTGGACTACAAGGTGATGGTCTAGAACCATATCCAATCCCAAGGTCATAACTGGGTCTCCCCATGCAGTAACCACCCATTGCTCCACCCATACTAGGAGAATCACGTTGTTGGAGACATGCTCCAGGTGAAGGACCCATTCCAGTATTGAGACCGCTGTGGCCAAATGAACTCATTGATGACATAGGTGCACTGTGAATAAGTGAAGGTTATTATGACTGAGGAGTTGAAAATATATTTGGTTGACAGTAAACTCTGTCCTACCTGTATGAATCAGTAATTGACATTGGTGGAGGAATCGGCGAATACATCGACGTTTGATTGAAGCTCTGCAGACGTGGTGGCGACGCAGCAGGTCCCGGATGCTCAGCTGGAGCCGGTGCACCTCTGCGTTGATTACGCAGCTTCTCCTCACGTCGCCATTTTGCACGCCTATTGGAGAACCACACTTGGATCCTCGCCTCAGGCAGGCCAATCTTGGCCGCAAGTCGTTCGCGCGCAAAGACATCAGGATAGTGTGTCCGCTCAAACTCTGTAAGACGTATTGGCATCGTGAATAAACATTTTAATGACTATAATGACGTGCTAAAACTCGCGATGTGTCATTAATCTTTGCGGCAATTATGATGGCGTTAAAAGGACGTGTAATTGATAATCAGGACGAGTATGCGGCAATGACTTACCCTTCTCGAGACTATCAATCTGATCGTTGGTGAATGATGTCCGATTTCTTTGCAGTTTGCGCTTCAAACGCAGGCGGGCTTGATCGTCGTCAGGACCCGCTGAGCTTCCTGCGTTAGAGTTGTCACCAGAGTTAGTCTCATCGGAATTCAACCCATCCAGATCAGTCACTGCAAGAGGGAAACAATAAACACAATGTTATTATATGCAGTTTATTATATTTCTTGTACTTTGGGAGGTACTTTGAAGTTGAAGAGGTTCTGGAGATTTGTAAAGGAATTGCAACTACATGAGGTTGCGTTCTGGACCAACAATGGTCCTGTAATACCCCGCCTGGACATGGCTATTTATCACAAAATATTCCTCGTGCTCACTAGACATGTGTTGATGTGAATTTGTCCTGTGCCAGCAAAAAAGAAATGTTTTCAAGCAATGCACTCGAGCGAAAACGCATAGATTGTCATATTGTGCCGGCGGTACCCAAATAATTGAAAAGCACCAAAAGTCGACGCTGCGTGTTGGAAAAAGAGCGCCGCGCGTCAAACGTATTTAGCATCGGGCGCCCTTCAACCCTCGGCCCGGCCATGTTTCGCATTTATTTATCGCTCACTGACGCGTTAATAACAACATTTTAGGTGCGCCCTGGCGAAAAAAAGCGCCGCACGAGCGAGTGTTGCATATGTCCCGCTTTGTTAATAGATTAATGCCTGTGTAACGGTAAATCTAGCGCTTTCAAGGCACAGGGAATCGCTGCCCCAGCGCTACGATATCGATGGATCTATTTATGTCTCACGGCTTTGCATGCGCGACACGCGAAGAAGGCCAGGAGCGCGAAGAAAAGCCGAGCGCATGGAGCGAAGATGATAAAATAAATGTTTGCCGAGCAAATTCGGTTATGGCGCACGCAAATGTATAAAATGGTAGCGCGCGCGTGGCGGGAAAGTAAAATGCCATCGGTGAGGTGCGGCGGGAGGCAGTGGCGGCGGCGGCGGCGGCGTATCATCCCTCGCCGCTTTGCGCCAACAACGTTACGTGCGGGCATGGCGCGCCGCCGAAAAGGTCCTTATCGCTCGTTTCTGGCTGGCTGCGTTTGTTGCCGTAACGCAGATCGGGATGTCTTATCTCTCGGAGGGGGCGAGAGCGCGCGCGACTCTGGCGGTGGCGAGACGCGCTGTGGATAGCTTGCTCCAATACACGACCACCTTCGACACCGACGCTGCCAACATGGCGTTGGTGAGGGTTGAGGTGCGCTGCAGTGCAACAAAACGGCACATTCATAGATTGAGATGTTGATGCTAGAGTTACAAGATTTTCCTATCCTGCATTGGTGTCGCTTTCAGTTAAACTGGGTTTAATCTGCGCACCACTAAATCTGGAGAAATAACAAGATATAGTCTGTTGATTTTCGCGACAAATTTGAAATCAAACAATCTCGTTATGTTGAATTTTCATCGTCCCAACTATAAATCTCAAGCATCCATATTCATAACAATATGCATTCCAAATAATCCACTCGAAACTCTTCACTCCTCATCTCTGCGTCACTTAACTCCCCAACCTGATTCCAATACCTCCATAAATAAAATCACAGAATCACATGCGAATAAACAATAGCACACTATGCACCACTGAAAGTGAAACCCTCTTCTGCGTCGTTTAGTTGCGCTTTATTAGTTGCAACTCGTTCACACCCAAGCGCATCCGAACAAAACGACCCCGCATATTACTTTATTACGTTGTGTAATATGGGAGTAGGTATGGAATATAATAACGTCATACATCACTCTCCACTCTACCAATCCGAGATACTCGTGAGGAGAAATGTGTTCATTGACGCCGACGTTGTTGAGGCACCTTCGCGTGCAAATGGGTCCGCATTTCAATTAGCAGTTGACGAACGGTAGCTGTGCAGAGCAGAGAGCAGCAGAGGAGTGTCGCACCGGTCGGCAGCGATTTAGGAGGGTTGGCCACGTGTGAGGAAAAAATCTCGATTACAAATTACACGTTTTGGTCGTGGTCGTTTAGCAGCAAAGTGCCTTGGTGTAGTTAGAGGGATGTTGCCTTTTTCCCTGGTGAGCAAGGCGTTGATGGGGTGGAAGTAGGGTTGATTTTTAACATTACCATGTGATTTGCTTCAATCAGAGTGCATCATGCATTGCAATGACAGCTATAACCGTTTTTTACACCTTTCGGGATAACTTTCCTTTGAAAGCAGATAGTATCCCCTATCTGCTATCAAAAAAGGCGGAGTTTGAATTTCCAACATACCGAGTTGTAATATTCCTGATTAGATTCAATTCCAACCCGTCAAATATCATAATACCTCCGCGTTTCCTAATAGGTTTTAGTTAGGAGTTGGAGGTAAAGAGTTACATTGTCACGGTGTTGTTGGCGGTCGCGCGCCGCCTCTAATAACTTGTCAGCCCGAGGCTGCGGAGACGGCTCACGAGGGAGCCTCCCGTGAAAGACTCGCGGATAGACGTCTGCGACGTTCGTTACTTTACAGTGTTGCTGGCAAAATGGCAAGCAATATTCTCTGCCGCCGCCACCGCTGCCGCCGATGGACGTACGACGACGGCAGCCTGCGCTTCTGCTCCACTCGCTTTGCATGTGCCTGCCGCGGCGCTGTTTTGGGGTACCAAAGCAAATTACTTACAGTCAAATGATTCCATTTCAATATCGGGACAAAAGGGGGCTGCCGCTGCGGAGGAAACGAACGGCAGCGGCAGAGATGCACGTATCTAATACGTACACACACAGTTTTGTTACAGCGCAAGAGGCAGAGATATGATACGGAGGGTTGTTTGTCGGGAGGGTTAGAAACAAGTAAAACGAGCAACAACAAAATGCATGCAAACTTTCATCATCAGCGTTTAAAAAACTCTTAAACTGGGAGTAAAACAAAATGGAATGGTCTTCTCAATGACCATATCCAGGCAGATGTTCTCAACAGCATAGCTGCTAGCTGAGATTTAGTTGGGTTTATATTAATGTCGTTTTAATAAAGTCCACCAACCACGAGTTGCGTCCTTGCGTCCTCTTCGACATAATCGCCCTTCGTGTCGTACGTAATTGAATTAATCCAACTTTGTACGTGCTCAAAGCCGAGGCAACGTGCGCGCGTTGCTAATTAATACAAATTGGGATTTAAACGGCGGGCAGTCAATGATACCTCGCCGCCCTTCGTTTTTGGGTCCAACTGCACCCGCGGGACAGTTTTAAACGGTCGTGTTAACACGACCGCCGCTAACTGGCCGTGTTATTGGCGGCGGCGACCGCATCAAACGCAGCACCCTCGAATTGGCGTGGCGCTGCAAAAAGCAGTCGAGAGGACGCTTGAGCACGTTGTTGCTTTATGCGTTTGACCTCTTCAACCGGCGGCGGCGGTGGCGGCGTGCATTGACGCTAAACTGTCGAGTGCGCTTCAAGCGTTTCAACTTAGCTCCACGGGTGCAATCGCACGTGATGTCTTTATTATGCAGTGCGCGTTGGCAAGGACGTGACGTGACGAACCTCGCAAAGTGTCGCGGAGTTTCATTATTTCAATGATGATTTCAATCAGCATTAAACAGCTTAAACACGTTACGAACTGTTATTTAAGTGTCGATTAAATAAAGGTTATGGAAATATTAAAAGATGGGAACTTAAGGTCTTGGAAGACGTGTTTAGGGTCATTGCCAAAAAGTAAAAAATGAGTATAAAACAAACTCCAGCTTGGAGAACAACATCAGTTAGTTATTTGTCTTCCAATCAAACCGTTCAATCAACAATCAAGCATCCAACATGAATGTAAGTAATTGCCCCCAGAAAAAACTCGCAAGTTTGCACATGAAATCAATCAATTACTAACAAAATATCTAGGAGTATCGCTTAAGACAAAAACATAAAAAATCAAACTTAGAAGTTGAACAATGGACTGTATACTCCATTGCGGATGTACGTACCACCTTCCTAACCTAATTTGCTCCCCACCATGCTAAGAAATATCTTATCATTTTAGCTCATGGTAGCAACAATCATCGTGGTGGTTACCATGTGCAACGCTGAACCATCTCGTTTCCGCCACTTCCAACGTCAAGTTGTGCAAACCCCACCGGAAACAGCACCAGCTCCTTACCCACCTTCAGGTTATCGTCCCGATGGTCCTGCCTTTAACCCTGATCAGGCCCCAGAAGCAACCACTACTGAATTGCCGGAAACTACGACTACTGCTGACGAGGAAGTGGCTACACTTGAACCACAGGTATTCAACCACTTGATGATTTCCAACAAACCTCACGTACGTAAGGAAAGAAAATTAACAATTTTGTGTTCCACAGTCGGAAAATATCAAACTAGATGAACGTAATCGACCAGTTTTTTTGGTAGTTCCTCAAATCAACAGAAAACAGCCTATCAAAAGCCAGAGTTACATCAGTTACGTCCAGAGTTACCCCGAAACAGTCAAGGTAGTTAAGGATCTTTCAGAAGAACCAGAAATAGTCCAGGTTGATGATGAAGAAGTTGTACCAGTGAACGCTGCGTTTTACAGCAGTAAATTGCAAGTGGTCCCAATTAGTAACGTAGGAAGTTATTACAATCCCTATGCTTACTTCCAAATTTACCAGTGATGCTCGATATGTAACCAACTCGATACCAACTACCAGTTTTTAGTTACTTAAGTTTCAGGGTAATTTAATCACGCTTAAATAACAAGCATAATTTATTTGTAATTTATCGCACGTGTTAGCGTAAATAAAAGACAATCACCATTAGCTGGTATTATTTACGAATATTGATTACAAATGGGTGTAATTAACGCAAACACGTCAGTGCGTAGTGCGATTACCGAGAATTATTGCGAAGAAAGTATCATAACATCAATTAGCTGAGGTTAATTGCTTATGTCAACTGAATTTGGTAGACAAGCCAGGTAAAAATCAAGTCCACGTGTAGGTTGACTAGGGTGCATCAATGTCCATCGATGTATATCTTAAGTGCGCTTCAACCGCACAACCAACTACAAACGAACACAATGTTGAAGAGTGTGCAAAGGTGCCGGTTTGTAAGGACGCTAAAGACGACCAAATCGCAACAATGGGAATTCCAAAATTACCTGGATACAAACACACCGGTACAACAGTCAGTAGCAGCTACTTAGGAAGCTGCAAACATGTTGGAAAAGCGATGAGAATGCATTTCAAACATGTTCCTATTCAATCTAGTAATCTAACCATCTGACAATCTTGCTAGTGAGTTAACAATACCACAAGTTTAAAATCAGGAACCAAATTAGCTTCTAACTTGAAATATACCACTGTGCAGTTGAATATTCAAGAAATAAATTGCAAATATTCTCACAAGGTAAACTTTAACAAAGTTGGATTATTCGAAGAGTAGTCTACGAAAAGGTTGTTTGTCTCACCAGGAGGTTGCTAATTGACTGGGGGTCATACAACTTACAAGCGTGCAAGTGGGTAGTGCGTGTAGTGGAATGTAGGCTGTTCCCACAGGATAAAATCAGGTGCAAGGCAAGCTATTATTTTGTTTAGCTTGCGTGAGCGGTAGGTGGTACCCTTGCAAAGAAAGATTATGTGACTTCTATTGATGAGAAAAAGGGTTGGCAATGCTTTAATGTTATTGATGAGATTAATAGACGCATGACAATTAGTTGGATTTTTTGTAAATTT
>JAODGC010000007.1:4742692-4752758 GCA_027574925.1 Ecitoglossa quadriceps | reverse complement strand
AAAAGGGTTGGCAATGCTTTAATGTTATTGATGAGATTAATAGACGCATGACAATTAGTTGGATTTTTTGTAAATTTTCGAGAATCTTATTTTTGAAAGTGTAATATAATATTTGATGATTTTATTTTATGTTGCTTCAAATTAAACAATACATAACATATGCTTTCCTTTGTAATTTTTTTATACCAGAAAAGTTTTTTTTTTGCACCCTTACAGTGTTTGTCTATAATTCCTTCATTTTTTTTTTTGCTTCTCCTTGCAAGTATATTATATTTTAAGTGTGCTCCGCGTTCATCCGATTTAAACTTGTATCCGACTTAAAGACATATTGCTAAGTCCTCGGAATAGCATCGCAATTGAACGCTTCAACTCCTCGCCGCCGCCGCCGCCGGCTGTGCATTCCGCCACTGGTGAATTTGTGGTGGCGTCGCTTGTTTGCAAAACGCGTGTAATCCGGATTATGATTACGAGCCGGCTCCGCCTAATGCGGCTGGAATATATCTTCTGTTGTTGTTGAACAACACCGCCGCCAGCGTATACCTAACCCTTCTCACTTCCGACCACCATCGCTTTTCGGCAACTTTGTAACTTATCCCGCATTGTAATCTAACAATGCCTCCACAACTCGGATTATTTCCAATCTATTTTTCTATTCGCCCAGAAATCAAATGCTACTTGGATTAAAAACTTTCAGGCCATCCATCCACAAGAGATGATGAGTTTTTAAGGCTTTACAGATAGTCTGATGGAATACCAAGAATTAATGCCTGGGATGGTATTCAATTTGTAGATAACCTCAGACTTGTTTTAATATATCCGCACCCGCTTCACAATTTGTAAACGTCTCATCCCTTTGCATGGCTGGTGTGTCTGGTGTAGATGTGGCTGATATTCCAGATGCATTACTTGAACAAATTAGAGCGCTTCACATTTGATCATAAACCGCACACAAATTGATGGCAGCCTTTTTCAATTTACCAGCCAATGGCAGGTCGGAGGTGCGCAACCCTCCGATCTCTTTGATAACTAATCCACCCGCGGGCGCCGCTACAATGTATCAGTTGGAAATTAAACGCGAAGCGTGCAAGTGACATCTCACCGCAACGAGCGCATCACCAGCCCACTCGTCTTTGTCTGTCTCTGCGTAAAATGCGCTCGGAAAAATCACGAATTTATTCCTGGATGTAAACATGTGTAACGCAAAAATGCGCGCACTGCGCACGACATACGCTAAATGAAACGCCATGCGAGGGAAAACCACCCGCGGTTACGTGTGCATCGGGAATATTTTCGCCAATTTACTCTTCGCTGTGGTGATTGTTGCTGCAACAACAATCCAATCTGCGTGGCAACTGAAAAAAGAACGTTTAACGTGCGTTCGAATTAAACGCACGCCGGTTTGTGGACGTGATGGCATGTCCGAAATTATGATACATTAATTAAAATTTTCGCGGTCGATGGGAGCTTTGTGTGTGCAGTGCGGCGTGTAAATTTGGCCATGCGTTTACAGAACAAATGTTTGTAATAATCACAATCGGAATTGACCAATGTCCAGACAATGTAAACGTTCAAATTAGTTGGAAAATATACACCTGGATAATGACAAGCTCCTCACCAAATAAAATCATCTGCAAGAAAACATGGTTTTCATTCACTCTAGGTTCATTAAGCTACTAAACGGACTAAAAGTACGTTTGTGGTATTTATCCTGTTTAGCTATCAATACTGATCAATGATCTCGGATCAAGTCAGTGTTTTCTGTATGTATGGATCCCAGTGAAAGAATCAAAGTGTCAACAAACAAGTGAACGCATTACGGATGCGAAAGAGGGTGTCTGAGAACACAAAGACCCTGCGGGGACAGAATCAATACCCTGGAGAGCAGGAGCGTCTCCTGCGTGACGTCACGCTTCCTTAGCTGTCGTTTCGCGCCTTCGCACAAAAAGAAGGTGATCGTTTCACAAGTCCAGTAACCTGACTCTAAACCACTCCAAATATCCCGGCTCGTGCGTTAAGCCGCCCAAACATTAAAAACTCCCATCCTTATCTCATTCAATAAAGTCCTAGTTTAATGTACTTTAATTGGCTGGCAGTAAAATCCACTTACCTTTCTTCGAATGCAAATCATCTGGCAAAATCGTCGGCGGTGGACTCAGTGGCTGTAGGGGGAAGGGCGAATTCCCACTCGCTGAATACCACGGCGATGGTCTCCAGCTGCTTTGACTCCCATTGAGGAGACGCAGCTTGTCGTAGACGGTGTCGTTGTTTGTCGCGGACACCTGGGGCGACTGCGTCTGCTCCTTTTGCGCGGCGAGATTGCGCAGCACTCGGTTAATTGATGAGACCTGAGAACAACAGGAAAGTGCTGAGAATGCATCAAGAAAATGATCTCGCCGTGATGATATTCATTGGGAAATCAAAGCTTTGTAGAGCACTAGGGAATAAAAAGTTAAAAGAAAATAAAAAGCTATGAATGCGTTTTAAGGATTTTTAATCTTCATCTGCACAAGAATAAAGAATGAAAATGGGGAAATATTGGATGTGAATTGTAGACGCTGTCGATGTCGTCAATGAAACGCAGAGATTCGTATTGTGAAGAAATCCACAGAAGGTCGAGAATAGGAAAAGATAAAAAGTATCATCAGAAATCCAAAAATAGTATTTAGCAAGTGCATTGGAAAATTGCAGGATCATTGACTTTTAATTGTTTGTTATTGACCTGCAAACCTTGCCAACGTCGTAATTACTGAGTATTGAATTACTCAATGCTGTGTTTACTTCCAGGAGTTCCTGAGAAAGGGTCTCATTGAACCGAAACTCGACTCTCGAGGGTGCGACAACGATTACAACGCGTTTGTTGTACTTCCTAAACAAAATACAAAGCACACAATGAAAAGAACAAGAAGTGAAGGAAGTACTCAATTGACATATGTCAAACCACATTCTAATGGTGGTCTTTAAGTAAAACTACCCTTAAAGTCACTCCAAATCAATTCATTCGATCCTTGTAAATTCAAACATAGTTTCCCACGAATTACCAACTAATATTGTATGTTGAGCCCTCTTAAAAAGCATGAAATTTTTATTTTATCAAAGAGAGTTTTACTTCAATATCTATGATATTAAAATATGATATCTTCATCTTTGCACACTTGGTACCCAATTTGCTGCCTTATCAAGTGTCTATCACTTGCAATTGCTCGATATTACTCGCTATTAAATGCAAGAATTGTGTTGCGCAAAGATTGAGCTGCTGCTAGTGGGGTAATTGTAGTGAGCGTGCAATTGATGCCTCAATTTCATTTCGCATCCACGTGCCGGCCACGTGCCCGCTCTGAGATTATTACACATTACGCATGAAGCAGTAAAAAATCGTCGGGTGGCGGCATGCGCCCTGACGCAGGGCACATTTCCGTCTGCAACACTAGCAGTGGAAGAAAACGGGTAAAATACGGCCGCGCGTCCGAGCATGTCGACGGGTCCTGAATGCCAAGAGGAAAGCAGGAAAATGGGCAAAGGTTTATCGCTTCCTCCGCATTGTGCTAGCGGGAATTCATCATAAAATGCTTGCTTCCGAATGGATACTAAACAGTAGATACGCATTATCAGGCAAGTTAAAGAATCGAGTTTGATTTGAAGATGTTTGAAATACCTTTTTTGGATTATGGGATGTGTGGGGCAGTGCTGCGTGTAGGAGGGAAAGTGCGTAATGCAGAAAGAAAGCGTGACAATTTCTAAGTCAATATTAACTTTAGGTCAAGGATGTCGACGTAGCTAAAGGGCTTAGCTTTCGTCACAGTCACGGTCGACGTCGCGCATCGAGCGGGCGTAAGCGGCGGATCTTTTCTGCCTCGCGCGCGCCGCCGCTGCCGGCTGCTGCCGCTGCAAAAGCCTCCGCAGCGACGGCAAACACGCGGTAAATCTATGCACCCCTCGCACTTGTGTTTACGCTTTGCTGCCTGCGACCCCACTCGCATTACACAGCACAATTCCTCCCACTTTTCGCTCCCCGCAGAAAGCTACATCACTGGAGCTGTTTTCCCGTTTAACTTAGCCAAGTTGCTAAAAAGTGCAAGAAGGTTATTCTAATTCAGTACAAAATTCCTCAACACAACAACCAAGCTGACCTCCTGAAAATCAACAAAACCAAAAATGATACAATATAGATCCTAAGGTTTATCAAATCTAGGAGGAAAGAAAGTGAGGAGAATTATTGAAGGAATTTTCAGGATGCTGCCACGCGATTTCATTCAGACGACGGGATTCCACCAGCACAGCTGGCGGGAACAGGGAGCAGGCGGTGGCGGTGGAAGCGCAGAAGCAGAGGGAGCTCTCACGGGGAACGCTTTAAACCAGATTCCTCTCGCTTGACTGGCTGGGAGTCAGTCCAATCAATGCAGTCCACCCCCGCGAAATTGCAAACTGTTTGCTACTACGCGCCGCGCGTAGTAAAATGTCTCAGCGTGCTTCACGGCACACATCAACAAGCAACAAATAATAAAACATTCAAATAAACATCACAATATTGACTTCCACAATACCCACAATCTTCAATTTGGACAAGTTATGAATTGAAATGAATTAAACTAATTGCAATTGCAAGCAATTCACAACAATTTACAAGCGAAAGAATAAAGTTTGAACAATGTCCAATTAAGCATGAATTAATTGCCATCTACAATAGAATTTATTTTATCAAAGTACATTAATTTGCGTCAAAATATTTACAAGTCTGCGAGAATTTCCAGACTTATTTAGAGTTGTTGGAGTTCTTAGAGCTGTAATAATATCAAGGTATGTCTCTGTAATGTTGGTTGCCCTCCAAAAAATATTTAAACATCAATTTAAAGCAATTTACTGCAAAGGCACTTGAAAACCGTGGAGGGTGGGCTCATAATCGCCGAGGGAGCGCAATATCACGCAGAAGGACCCCCCCAGTCCACACTGTGTATTCTGCGTATATTTTCGCAATCGACGCGATTTACTCCCGAATACTTGCAAGGACCGAATTTGTATGCTGCCTGGGGTGGCTCAATAAGAGGCTCGTCACGCGGCTTTAAGCCGACGAGTGCCGCTGGAATTGCGAATGAATGCCCCAGACGCAGATTCCTATATTACTAATAATTGACACTAGGTCACACATTGACGGTTCCAATCAACACATCTTCCTCCCCAACTCATCCGTAATATGTAAACAAAAAGTGATTACTTACACTTGGGATGTTATCATTCGTACAGACACCTTCCTGCAGCAATCGATCGCGTATCTCCCAGGCAAAGATGGAAGGACACTCGCGTTTGTACGCGGAGATCTTGGAGACCACTTCGGCGGTGGCGACACGAGGTTTGGAACCTCCAATTGCACGCGGGCGGATTGATCCAGTCTCATAATATCTATCCGGAAGAGCATAAAGATGGTTAGTAGGTGTTGGGTGATTTTTAGGAATAGGCGTGCGTGTTACCTTCCTAGGATTTTTGAGACGCAACCGTTTGACACCTGGAGGATGCGCGATATATCGCAGGGTCGGGCGCCCGAGTGGGCCAACTCGACAATCTTCTGTCGCGTGGAATCCGGCAAGGGACGTCCGCTGACGAAAACACCGCCTAGCTGGTTCACACCGCTATGACCTGGGTCACAGTACCACATTACTGGTTAATAGTTGTAGAAATTCGTTGGAAATCATAAAGTAATGGGATAAAGATACGAAAAATTGAAACAAGACCTCGTTAGGTTTGCATTGATACCTATCTGACCTACACTTAACGTAACTATGTTTTTCTATTGTTCTTTGATTGTACTTGGATTTTATCAGTTGCTTTGTGATCTGTGTCATTTCGGTGTGACAAACAAGCTATAGTCCGATGTCGTCATCAAATGACGTTCAACCCTGCACGCCGGCCTTGCAACAGAGCCCCAATTGATCCCAGAGTCAAATCACGACCAAACGAGCACACCACGCGAGGCATGGCGACGATGGTGCGAATTATGCAAAGCAATGATCGTCTCCGCAAACACACCGTCATCGCTTTGCACCACTCTCTGCATCCCACATGCCCACGCGGTGTTCTCCTCCGAGCCGGCACTCACAATCCAAAGGGGCTCTGTGCGTTCAAAAATTAAATCTTCTTAAAATCAATCATTACCTGCAATCATAAATCACATACACTTCAATCACATCACATCAGCATAAGCCTACGAAATTATCAAGCAACAATTAGGTTCACCACAGAATATGAGGTGTTCCAGAGAAGGTAGTGGTAACAATGCAGAAAATTTGCTTCCAAACTTAGTCATTCAGTGGTGCGATTGAAATGTAGAAAGTTGACAAGCATGCACAAGTTGTAATCGTTTACCGAAAACGATTCGTTATGGTTTTTAGTCCGGGGTGAGTACAATTGGTGAAATTGGCGCTGCTTATTTGCCAAACTCCACGCACAAAGCCCTTTGCGGACAGTCAGCGCCGACCAAAGTTGGAATCGTTTGGGTTTGGGATGATACAAAGTGCGGACATGGGCGAGGATTAAGCGGGGTGCAATACTCAACCGGGAGGGATGCGTTGAACATGTTTTGTTTGTGATTACTACATGGCTACTTACAACGGTTACAAATTGGCGTCTGCAAACACAATGCATATAGGTACAAGTTTATTTGGAAATTTGAAAAGTGGAAAGAAAGCATCAAAAAGTGATGGAATTGAAACACAGACAACTTGAGCGCTAAAGTTACTAAATCACTGTGAAAAAATTAGAACCCTAGCATAAAAAACCCTGTAAAACTGAGATAAATCAATTCTAAATCTTTCAGAACTACATCATTTTCCCCCCAAAAAACCTAAAAAAAAAATCTCCTTTCTAAAATTCAGTAAATAATAAAGCTATCACAATGACTTAAGTCAACTTAAATCTTTTCAGGCCTGAAAAAAAAATCACAAAGCATTTGCACTCGTTCGAAAACATCTCCGCTACCTTCGTCCATTGTGCAAATCAAATTGACAAATGGATCCTGTTACTGAAAGGTGAACACTCGACGATTTTTCCGCATTGTGCGACGCTGAAGTGCGCGCGACACTCGCGAAGATTTAAATCTGATGTTTGCCGCATTCACACACGTCTTTCCACTGCCTTTGCCCTGAAGCCAGAGGGTGTATGAGCTGCGCGCAAGTGAAACGCAGCACGCTCTTTTCTCGCCGCACAAAAGATCATCCCTCAGGGCGCCGAGTCAACCCCATAAACAATGCGCGGCGTTGACTTGTTTCTGCTTAATAGTGTCACATGCATTCCGCGTCAACTCAATCATTCCGAAGTAGAGTGAAAACCCGGCGCGGATGTCTATAATTACGTAGGTATTTTGAAGCGAAGAGAAAATATTTCGGATTATTAGAGGCGGTAATTACTTATAATGCAGTGGTAATGATACCAAAAGTGGTGATATGGATAGTGTTCATAATCGCAGCTGGCAATCTTATTGGAGAGTCAGTCTATTGTCATATCGGAATGAAAGCAGAAAGTTTATACCAATAAACTTGCAATTTATAGCAAAAATTTACGAAATTAATTATTGACGCTATGGTTTAGGTTTGCTTGTCTTTTCAGCAGTGCCACTCGAGAGATAATGTTTTGCGAGCGAGCTATCACGCTCGTAAATATCCTCAAAGTACCGGACGCCACGTTCGGGCGATTTAGCGAGCGTGAAAAGAATTCGACGCCCGCCTTTTATATCGCGGCATTGTGCTTCGATTCGGGCGTCGCGACGGCAGCGTGCGGATAATATATGATAGTGGCGGAATGTCGCCGAGGACAAAAAAAAAATGTGACATACACACCCACACATAAGAAATAAAAAGAAACACGAGAAGAGACAGAGTTCTGTCAGTGGGCGATTTTATTGCAATTGCTATCCCTATCAGTTGTTAATGCAAACAGTAGTCTCCCCGTTTAAGTGAAAATGTAATTTTCTGTATTGTTACCAGACTAAAGAGAATATTGCAGTATGAATAATTAGATAACTCGTAAATTACTAGATTTTCTACCTTTGTGTGCCATGTCGTCGACGGACGTCAGGGCCGTGGGCCATGGTGCCACAGTGGCACCAAGTTGCTGTGCTGGCAGAATGGTGGCTAATTTATTTACAGCTTTTGTTAAAAAAACACAACCTGAAAGGAAACGAGAATAATGTGTAATTAACAAGTTCATACAAGAAGCACAAGCGATTAGAGACATTAACAAACTCAATGCACAATTTGGTAGAATAATTGATTGTGTCCCGAGTAAACAACAATAACACGAATGTGATGTACATGTAATGTTTAATCCATTTTATTGGAAGCCTAAAAATGTAAATTTAAGTGCTTTCCTAGAGAAATTATGCGTAGAACACTAAGCTACGTTGGATTTTATTAAAAATAATTTTAGGTTGGAAAAATCCGCAACTAAATTATTTATCACATCACTAAAAATTAAAGGAAGACAGTAACAATTTGTGACATTATTAGGGTGTTTATAGAATTGAGGTTGAGACCGTCGCTTGTTATGTTGGTTGCCACCAACACGATTCATTAAACTTAACCAGCAGGTAAACCTCATTGCGTGCTTTTGCCGTCGGAAGGAAGGTTGGAATCAAAACCAAGTAAAATCCACAACAAAGTTGTTTAAAAAAACCACTAAACACAATTATTTCTTCTTAACCTTTCCTACCCATTTCTGAAGTGTAGATTGTGTCTTTCTGATCTTACAGAATTACAATAAAAGTGAGCAAATTAAACTTACTTTCTAAGCCGACGGGAAGAACGTTTTCCTCACTTGTAATTTTACACTGTTTAATTGTCCACTGTGTAGCAGTCCACGAACTCAATAATTAAGTAACCTGACGTGAGATACAACAGCAAACGTATCTTGCTGCAAATATTGACGAATTTCCAACCCTTTATTAGGAGATGATCTGAATTAGTTGACTACAAAGTTGGTCACAGCTTGGCTCTTCCTGCTCCTCGCACGTTGTCGTTGCCAGCACTCAACGGGCTAATGAGTCGTCACTAATGAGATGACCGCGTTGAGAACGCGCGCGTGTTCTTCAGCTCGGTCCTCGAGCACCTGAACGCAGCGGCCGACTGATAGTGCGTGCGCGCCGACCGGCTGCCGCGGCCGCACACCGTCCACAGGGCCGGTACCTTTCATGCCGTGCTTCAACCACCCTCTAAAAGTTTCCACATCCAGCACCAATCGCCGCATGCCGAGAGAGCTCTGCTCGCCAATGGTGCACGCCCGAACGAGGCACGGAGGGTTGGTTCAAGTGCATCGATTTTCCACGCTGTGTGCTATTGCTGGGAAGCGCGCGAGAGGGTTCCTTAAAACCCTGAAGGGGGGCTTCCAACTTGCAGAGGGAGCCACGTTCTGAGGGACACATGCTTCACTGAGCAGACATTTTATTTCGAAGATTTTCGGAGCTCGAAAGGAGCTGGCAATGAGGAAGTGCAGTTTTGAAATGATGAAAGGAGGTGTTCAAAGTGGGTTTTGAGGTTGATTGAAGGGTGTTTATTTGGGTTTCTATAAATATCTAGGGTTATGTTCAGTGCAACTTTAAACTTATGTTGAAAATAGATGCAGAATTTAAAAAATGTTGCGGAATTTTAAAGATTAGGAGCATAAATTAGGTTAAAATTGGGATTGGAGGTGGTTTGCAGTTGTATTTCTAGTGCTTTGATGAGATTTGAAGAGTTGATGGTCATGTGAAGATAAAACGGGAAGAGATCAAATTTATTGGGATTCTAGATAATTTTAAACTATTCTCTAATTATTTCCTTACTGTTTCAAGACTCATCAATCAGCTCATATTCTCCTCAAAGTGTGAATCATCCTTCTGTTGATCCCATTGGGGTGGTGTTTAAATCACCGTGATGCCTAATCCCAATTTGTTTCGATTTTAAACCTGACAATATCTGGGTCAGGACGGATCGCTGCACACTAGGCCCAATTTAAAGCAACCCTCAACGAATCACTACAATTGCAATAATCACAATTCTTTCAAAACTACCCCAAATTTAAAGAAATATTATTCCTTTCACAATGC
>JAODGC010000007.1:4709719-4726335 GCA_027574925.1 Ecitoglossa quadriceps | reverse complement strand
GAAAAATCCACATAATCGGCATCCCGATCAACAAAACAACAACCATCTCCTGAACATGTCCAACGCCCTGTCATGCTTTTCCTACCTTCGCTGCTCTTATTTTCCGCTCCTTGGCTATCTGTGACTGGTGCGAGCATTGCAGGTAATGAATAGTGATATTCAACGCCATGTCCGCGTGCTACATATCTAGGTATCACGTTACGATATCCAATTTGCATATAATAACATAAATGTATAAATAATTAAGTAAATAATCATTAACCTTGGTGTGTTGAGTTAAGTCATCCGAAAGGAAATTTTTCCCTTTGTGGCACATTCATACATGATAAAAAGCTCAACACTCTTCTAAGTAAATATTTTGTTCATTAACAAAAGACAGACGCTTTAATTGTATCCACTACTGCATTAGTTCTTTTGTTGTTTTTATGCTTATGATTGTTTTTCTGTTTTATTTACTTTTCATTTATTCCATTCCAATTAAACCTCTGTTTACGATTGCATTTGTGTAGCGTGCTTTATGATTTATTTAATTGATTGCTTTTTAATTAACGGCGGTAATTTTTGTCCGAGCCGGATGTGGCGCTTTTCGGGAAATTCGTTCCATTGTATTGACTTTCAATGCAAGCCGTCCAATCGATTGAAGATAATCCAAATTGTGTTTAAATATTTGTACAAATATTTTTCAATTCGACTTTGGACGCCTCAGTGAATTAGAAAGAATTTAATGATTCCTGCATTAAAAGTTATTCAATTAATGTGCGCACATGAAGTGAGTTTTTCGCGCGATTATCGCCTGTTATTGAATCAATTGAATCAATTTGAATGTGAACAGATTTCCTTCTGAATGATTTTAATTTATATTTCAGCGTGATGTTGCTTTTTAGGTTATTAAAACTTTCCAAGCACTCAATTCAGCAATAAATTAACCTGAAATACTTTCCAAATTTATTCCCAACTTTTGTTTTCTTTGCCATCTCTTCTTGCAGTATTTAAATAAAACCCACCTAAAGCATACCTAGAACTACGTGAGCAATAAATATCACAATAAAGTTTTTCATACATTTCATGCATCCCGAGGCCGACTTTATTGCCTCGTATATCCCGTTTAAATATTCCGTATCTCGCTTTTATTTTCCATTTAAGTCCACCACGGCCGGTATTTTATACTTGCCGAAATGCATCAGCAATAATCTCGCCCAACCGCCGGCCTTTTTCCGCTTTCCCTGCCGTCGCTGAAGAACAGAGAAGTTATAACCGCTGAAGATTCTTCCCAGTGGCCACGCTCGCATCGCTCGTCTCTCTTTTCCAGCCAGGAAAACGCTGGCTATCGGCCAAGTTTTCGCCAGTCCGGGTTCACGTTTAATATCATCGCGCCGGCGGCGGTTCTAGGTAATATTTTGTGGCCGCTCGCCGATCTGCCCTCGTACAGAATAAAGTTATGTCGTAAATTTTCAAGATTCCACGTTTGCACGTGCGACGGGGATTCTGCGCGAGCTGTGTAGGGGGCAGATAGCAAGCTTTAACCTTTGGGGGCGGTCGGAATTGCAAAAGGTGGTTTTCTGCCTTTTTGCTAAAAGATACTAAAGTTTGATTAATACTAAAACCAAGAATACCTAAACTATTATAGAAGGAAAGAAGTTGAGTTAAAATATTAACAAAAAATTGACAAATTTGTATGTAGATATACCTTAAAATTATTATGTCAAAATTTATAAATACCTTGCATAATGTTTTTATTGTGTAAAAAAAAACAGAAAACCGCATAAATGTATCAAATTATTATAAAATATTATTTGATAAACCGCATTGTTGAAGTATCCACACTCGCTATATGAGTTATGAGTAGCACAGTAGAAAAATCTTTATGATTTAACTAGAAGAAATTAGTTATATTTAAGCCAATAATATATTTGTAATTCAATAAATTGCACACATTCTAGTTATTATTGATAAAATTCAAATCTAAATTCTTAATGGCCATTGACTATAGGCAACCAGTTATGTACAAAATCTTTAAAAGTGCGCCAAGTTTTACAAAATAATATAACCTTTATAGTCTTTGCGATCTTTGGGAATCAAATGAAATTCTACATTAAACGAAACAATAATGTCGGAATTTAAGCTAGAAATCCCTGAGAAGTTTCCATTTCCGTTCAAACCATATCTAATACAAGAAGAATTCATGAGAGAACTTTATGCTGCATTAGAAGGAAAAAAGTGTGGTATATTTGAATCACCAACAGGCACAGTAAGCAAATAACTCAAACTTTCATAAACTCTTTGAAACGTAATTTAATCATAGGGAAAATCATTGAGTATTATATGTGGTGCAATTAAATGGCTAAAAGATTATAATAATATGAAGCAAACATCTTTGAAAAACAAAATTCAAGAACTTCAATGTGCAATCAAAGAAATTCGAGCACCATCATCAGATTGGTTGACATCTCAATCAAAAGAAATTGAAATAAGTAGGGAATTGCACAAGCTAAAACTGGAAGATGGTAAAATTGAAGAATACTATAAAAAGTTGAGTGACCTCAAAAAGAACAAGAGGAGGTTATTTAAAAGTTTTGCTGCATTTAAAGGAAAGGAAAACAAAGCAAACAAACTTGAAAAAGAGGACTTAAATAAAGAAGGAATTAATGTAGATGATGAAGATTTACTACTTGAAGATATTATTGTCAAGGTTGAAGATGATTTTGAAGAGGAAATAGTTGATGAAAAATATTGTCCAACTAAAGTAAGTACCTGATTTTCAATGTTGAAAGAACAACTGTTAAATTGCAGATTTTAGATTTATATTTGCAGCAGAACACACTCACAATTAGCACAATTGATTGGAGAGATTAGAAAATCTCCCTTTGGGCAAGATATAAGAGTTGTTTCCTTAGCATCAAGACAAAATTATTGCATAAATCCACATGTTAATTGCTTTAAGAACAACGCGCTCATCAATGAAAAGTGATTTATTGTTAATTCAAAATTTATATTTAATATGTTACAATGTTTCATGTTTCAGATGTTTGGACATGCAGAAAAACAAAAGCAAAGCAACGAAACTGGATTCAGATGGAAATAAATTAAAACGACATAGAGGAGAACCAAACTGCAAGTGCAAATACTACAAACAGGAACCAATTGAAGATTTGACAGACACAATTATTTTAAATGTATTAGATGTTGAGGATTTGGTTACAACAGGAAAAGAAATGACTGCTTGTCCATATTATGCAAGTAGGAAAGCTGTAGACAATGCAGAAATTATTTTAGTGCCTTATAATACTATTTTACATAAAACAACAAGAGAAGCAAATGGTATATTTCTCTAAAAACTCTTTTTATTTATTGACTTGCATTTCTGAAATGGTTGTAGGTATCAAACTAAAGGACAATATTGTGATAATAGATGAAGCACACAATTTGTTGGATGCATTGGGACAAATGTATGGAGCTACAATTACTTTTGCCCAATTACAACATGCACATCAACAATTAAAAGCATACAAGGCAAAATACAGTAAGAGATTTTCACCTGCAAATTTATTGTGCATCAATCAGTTGTTGACTATTTTATCTGCCTTGAAAAATGTTTTTGGTAAGATATTTTGCGTATTTGTGTATAAAGTACTAGGTAAAGTTAAATTTAAGGAAGTCAGCAAGCTGGAACTGAAGCAGGAGCTACTAAAATATTTCATGTGAATGACTTTGTTTCCTTGGCTGAGATTGACCACTTTAATATGTTTAATTTGGTAGAATTTATAAAGAATAGCAAGTTATCACAGAAAGTACTTGCAAACAAACAAGTGTATTTATCATGCTGAAAATTCTATTTTTAGTTACATGGCTTTGCTTTAAGATTTTCTGATGCTCCTACAGTACCCAAACAAATGAATCAAATTGAAACGCATGAAGATGGATTTAAAAAGTTTCAAAAAAGTATTGATGAAGAACTCAACCAAGAAAAAGCTGTGAAAAAACCGTTAAAATCCAAATCAACTAATAAGCAAATTATCAGTAGTTTACAACACATACAAACTGTCCCTCAACCAAAAACTGTAAAACCTCCCAACCCTCTTTTATCAGTAGTTTTATTCTTGGAAACACTACAAAATTCAGACACTGATGGCCGTATTCTACTCCACAGCGACATAGAAAGGAAACTACAATATTTGCTCCTGAATCCTTCGTCACACTTCACAGAAATAGTAACAAATTCCCGCGCTGTGATCGTTGCAGGAGGAACAATGAAACCAATCAGTGAATTTCGAGATAGATTGTTTATAAATTCAGGAGCAGATCCAGAAATGGTGATGACATTCTCCTGTGATCACATTGTACCACCTGAGAACATTTTACCAATTGTTCTAACTGATAAAACCTTTTTGTTCAACTATGAGAATCGATTTAAGATGATCAGGCAAATCCAACAGGTATTGAAAGGTGCTAGTGATATTGTGAAAGGAGGTATTGTCGTGTTCTTTCCTTCTTACAAGTATGAATCATGGGTTTGGGAACAATTAAAGGATGTTAACTTTGGAAGAACCGTGTTTAGAGAACCACAGGAGACTGGATCAGTTGATGCAGTGCTTGAACATTATCATAAAGCGATTTATAAGTCTACTTTAAAGAAAGCCATGTTATTTAGTGTTGTTGGAGGTAAACTAAGTGAAGGTCTAAACTTCTCAGATGAACTTGGAAGATGTGTCATTGTGTTTGGTTTGCCATATGCGAATATAAATTCGCCGGAATTGAAGGAAAAGATGGCATATTTAGATCGCATTGAGGTATGCCTTTCTTTTTTTACAAAGTTATTGCATTAAACCGATAAGACAGTTTGATCATTTCGTTTAGGGCTATGGAGCTGGAAAAAAATTCTATGAAAGTGTCTGCATGAAAGCAGTAAATCAATGCATAGGACGAGCCGTGCGGCATATTAATGATTATGCTACTGTTTTGTTAGTTGATGTAAGATATAATCGACCATTGACTAAATCGGCATTACCTGACTGGATAAAACGATCTTTAAAGTGTTGTGAACATACTAACGCAATGGAATTCATCAAGGAGGTATGAAAAACTGGGCTAATGATGTGGTTATGTTAATAAAGTATATTTGATGTTGCAGTTTTTTGCTTCGAAGACATAAACATTTATTTAGTGAGGAAATGTTCGATAATCAAACTTATGGTGTTTTATAAGACATAATAATTGATAAATTATGGAACATTCAAAAGATATTTTTACTAATTGCATAAATGCAAGATCATAAATTAAGCAATTGTAATAACTGTAGAAAATCATTAAGCTATACCATTTGTCAGCGTATGTAAACGTGTCTTTAGCTCGTTGGGCAAATCACTTCTTGCAATTTCAACTTCCTCTCGACTTGAAACATTCCTCAACTTAACAACACCCTTCGCCAACTCACTTTCACCAAGAATGATCACCAACGGAATATTCTCCTCTTCGCAATGCTGCAACTGCGCCAGCAACTTAGGATTCTTCTTGTATGAATGTTCAACTTTAAAACCGGCGTCCCACAATTCTTTGCAAAGTAACATTCTCGACTCAAACAAATTCTTCTGTGCTGAAGCAACGTAAACTTCAATTTCTGTTGTGCGTACTTTGCACTTATTCTTTTCAAGTTGTGCCTCCATGACAGCGAAGATACGCTCGACACCAACTGAAACCCCGACACAGGGCACTTGCTTGTGTTTGGGGTCGAACATCCCAACGAGGTTGTCATACCGACCTCCTCCAGCAACAGATCCAACCGCGACATCATCTCCAGAGCCGCTTTCACCGAGCAAGACTGCTTCGTAGATAATACCGGTGTAGTAATCAAGACCACGAGCAAGACTCAAGTCGAAAGAGACTTGATCTAATGTACCGTAGATTTTGCAGTAGTTGAGAATGAGTTTCATTGCTTCCAGGCCTTCAACTGCGGATTTGCTTTTGATCAGACTGACGTCTGCGAGGAGTGTACCGACGAGTTCTTCTTTGCCACTGAGACGAACATAATCACCGATTTTATCGGCGACAGCATCGGTGAGACCTTTTTCGTCGATCATTTCCTTGCGGACTTCTTCCCATGGACTCTACAGAAGAAATTGCTAAGTAAAACAGAATTTTTTGCAAGAATGAGATAAAGATATTGATTACCTTGTCTAATTTATCAACAGCTGAACAAATTGATCTGAATTTGTCTGCAGGTACCCCACATGATTCAAACATACCATCTAACAACTTCCTATGGTTCAGTTTAATTACAAACTTTCCAATATTTAATGCAGTAAGGATCTCGTGGACAACTCGAACGCATTCGCTGTCAGGAATCATTTCATCATATGCGCCAGCTATATCGAAATCCTAAAAGCAAACAAGATTAGTGATAATTCAAGAAGCTTTTGTGTTAATTGTTCAACTTACGCATTGGAAAAATTCACGATAACGTCCCCTTGACATCGATGGATTATCTCTTCGGTAAACTTTGGCAATATGGTAACGTTTAATGTTGGAAATCTTATTCATTGCAAGGAATCTGGCAAATGGAACTGTTAAGTCATATCGCAAGGATAAAATCTCACCACCTTGATCTTTCAAATCATAAATAAGTTTGGAATCTTCACCATACTTTCCAGTCAATACTTCTTTCAATTCAAAGATAGGAGTATCAATGGTAACAGCGCCATGTTTCTTAAATACATTAATCACCTTATCAAGCACTGAATTCCTGATGGTCATCTGCTCTGATGCATAATCTCGAGTGCCTTTTGGTGTTTTAAGAACAAACTTTTGGTTACTTGGAGCTCCTTGGTAGCCATCATTGAGTGATGCTTTCAATTCCAGCAACTTGGCAACTTCTTCAGCTATCTACAAACACAGAAATAATTTAATTAGATAAAGCTGTTTTTGATAATTGTAATTATAGTCACTGACCTGCGGTTGAGAAGTTGAATAATTGCATTTAGTGAACGTAGCGTTGAATTGCAATGTGCGCAAATTGGAAAGAACCGCAGGTCGTGACGACGCGAAGCGGGCATACAACAGAGTCGCGTGCACTATCGACATTCTCATTTAATTTGATTCCGTGAAGAAAAATTAGAAACTGGCTGGACTGGGTTTGGAGTGTAGAGAATCATTCAATATGTTACCTTCTCTTTGTTTTCTTTGGCTGCCTTTAATTTACGAACTAAGTCGCCTTGTTCCTGAATCTGCTTCTCAATTAGATCCCTGGATGACATCGTCTTCAGCTAACAGTAAGCACACAACGTTAATTGTTTTAGAAGTTGCGGGAGGCGAAGTCAACGTTACCGAGTCATGAAAGAAACTGTGCAACGTGCACGGAGTTGATCGGATCGGTGATGACGGTGGCCAATCCAGGAAACGAAACGTAGCGAAACTGAAGCACGTTGAGAATAATGAAATAACGGAGAGAGTGCGATTACAACCGATTGCAACTCTTCTACATTCACCACGCTCACCACCGCAGTTCACTACGAAAAAGTTAACCAAGTTACATCAGAAAATGTGAGGTGTACCAAGTCGTTTGATTGGCTACAGAAAACTGCTGAAATGTAGCTGAAGAACAATTAGAAGTTAACTACTTATGACTGGAATAATCAATATTATTTAAATCTAATTATATCTTTCGCTGGAGGAACTTTTAAACAAATATAAAATCAAATACTATTTAAATGTATAACTAGAATACTAGGCAATTTATAATACACAATTCCCTCAATGTCAAAAACATCCAGCCAGCACTGAAACTTCGTTCAACGCCGAAGAGCAACTCCTTCACAGCATTGTGACTTCACAGATGTTGGGGATCTTACAACACAGTACTAAAGATTCCAGATTAATTCAATTATCTCCTGACATTTGTATCCATGGCGCTGGTGTCATTAGCAAGCGCAACCTGAAAATACTCGTAAGGTTACGCATTACAATCCTACAGGTGTATTGTTTATAAAGAACTGATAAACTAAAATGTCTCAAAGTTTTGCGAAACGTCGCGATTGCATGTTTGAAACCTAAGACGGGGTGTGCGCGCTGCATTAATCACCTACGATTAAATTACCAGTTATCGCAAATCATCATTGCGAAAAATGAGAACAAACGTCACGCACAACGTAAATGGGTTTTAAATTATCGGTCGTTCCTCGCATATCACGAAGAAATTGCGTCGAGGGTGACGCCAGGGTTATGCGTCTTAGGCGATAAAAAATATAATCTAGGGTAAGCACTAAGAGTACAAACCTATTGGTATATTGGATATGATATGAGAATATATAAATAGCGAGGGGCGGAGGAGATGAACACAGGGACGTTTTCTCACCAGCAATCAAGACTGGAATTTATGTTAATATAGTTTGTGACAGTTGAAAGTTTACATTACATTACCTCCACCAATGCACGTTCAAGGTAAATGAAATGTTCCTTATCAATAAGGGATTATATTTATAGGTTGTTTTATCTAATTCTAGTACTTAACCTTCAGGGTATTGGTAAATAATTAATGCGGAGGTAATTTATTACCTAGGGATACTCAAATGTATATGGCATATTTGTGTTTGTTGTAATAATGTAATTTAGTTTGTATTGGTTTAGATCCGTTACTGGTGATTGTTGTGCACGCCAGCACTTCGAGAAGAGTCTTGAACGCAAACAGCAGCGTTATAACGGGTGCGCCAGGCATCGGCATGGGAATAGGCAAAAGAACGAAAAAGTCGAAGGAGACGACGAGCCGCAGCACGCAAGGGCCCCGCCACCATTCGTCGGCCTGAACGCGCGCTGCCACCGCCAGCCAGTCGTCGACGAGTCGGCATACAGTGAGCATATCACAATTTCGTCGCGTGGCGCTTTCTCCGGTGCGAGAGACGCCGCTGACTGTGATCTAGTCCTCGGCAAACCATCAGCACCCAACCGACGCAGAAAACAAAAACACCTCCAAAAAAACTACGGAAGTGGCAAGCAGCACAAACCAACCAAAACAATAACACAGGCAACATCTTTCGAGTCTCCCGTTTAAGACGTTGGAAGTGTAAGTCTTGGAGGTGCAGCCAAAAGCGTTGAATTATTGTTGTGCGTTCAATTTGCGACAGGTTTCAGTGCGACTATGACGTGCAATTGTGCGCCACGAGCGGAGTTGCTGAGCGCCGCGGAGCGATAAGAAAAAAGTGCCGATCGGTGCGAATTGTGCGTTCGCGCCGCCGCGGAAAACTCGCTGGTTTCGTGCGTGACGAGGAGGCGAAGACGCCACCAGGGACTGGAAGATGGGAGTCGGGTTACCGCCTCTTGAGTTCACTGAGTGTCTTATAGACAGCCCCACGTTTCGGAATAATCTGCACAAGCATGAGAAGGAGTTGGATAACACTAATCGACAGATTAAACGGTTGATTAAGGAAGTTAAGGAATTACTTCAAGCTGCAAAACGTGAGTAACTGACAAAAACAATAGAAGGAAGCAACACACCCTGAGTAGGTGCTATTACGATGGCGTTTACACTTGGATCTTTGCAATTTTCAACAGATTTTCTACTTCTTGCACGTTCGTCACCACTGAAAGCAAAATTTACTTTTAATATGACGTTTCACACCTGTCAGCATCTATTAGAACCTTCTGGTGTAAACAATAAAGCGTACCTTTTCACCTTTTGGTGTAATTTGCAAATATTTGTTGTCGTCCAACAACATTTATTTCATCAGGCAACAGGCTAAAAATGTAAAAACCCCAAGTATTTACAAATAGCACCATTTATTCGCATTAGATAGCTGTTATATCCTTTGTTTTCTTCGCCCCGATTTCTTTTTCCCTCCATGCAGCCTACATTTTTGCAATCAAATCAATTTTGGTCAAGTATTTCAGAGCCCTAGTTGGGAATAGCGGATCGACGCCAACGTCCTTGATGGCTTTGATTTCAACGTACGAATCTACATTAGCTTTTCCGTTCATTTGAATCGATGTCGAACAAATCGTGTTTAATATTTGCGATTCGAAATGCAATTGGAATCACGTACAAGTATCATCAACACGTTTTGATCGAAGAAAAATATAAAACAACCGTGATCAATCTAGTGGTACCCACTGCACGGTTGTTTTATATTTTTCTGCTATCGAAACGTGTTAGAGCGAACTCAAAAACTTATTAAGAAAACATCGATAGATTTACATGGCCAATGCTCTAATGATGAACATCCCACATCGCGGAATTTGAATTTTCTTCATTGACGTTGATGAAGGAGTGTATTATTTTGGTCTCCAATGATTTGTCTTGATAATCTAATTACATTCTGGTAGCACTTAATGGTATGTTTATTCTACGCGCTTTGTACTTGCTTAGTGCATGCCCATGTGGTCGTCGGCATGCGTCGCCTTCGTCTAATCGGTCACTTATTCATTACCTTTTTTGTTTGAGCGATTTCTTCGGCAGCGGTGACGACGCGCGTTCATGGTTAACACAATGTTGTAATGTGACATTAGAAACACTGTGTTTTACACTGGTAATGTTGGACATTGGACATACTATCACGTAGTGAGAGATTTCACTTTGAAGAAAATTGAAGCTCGGAAAGTATGTGTTGCAAGCAAGAAATTAAATTTGTTAATTTGGGCTCTACCTGAAAAATCTCCACAGGTTAATTAGTTTCCAACATATTAAGCTTTAAAGTTGAGAGTTGAAAGGAGCACGTGTTGCGCGAAGGGATGCGCACAGAGTGTTAATGTTTAGTTCCTACATTCTTCAAATTATGCTTAACCAATGCAATATTATAGAAAGATAGTTTATGAGTACCAAAAAACGAATTCTAGAATTCCATCATTAGAAACCGATATATATATATATATTCAGCTTTCAAATTGATTTTGAACTGGAGCACGTGATGCGCGAAGAGGATGCGCATTTATCACTATGGAATGTGATCATTTAATTAGCTCTAAAAGTGTTCCTGTAAAGTTTTTTGGGAATTTATGATGGTTTTGTGTGTTTATTATTGATTCTTGTGTGCCCAATATCAACTTTAAAGCAGATTTACAACTGCAACTGTTTTGTATTCGCTGTAGTTCATTTCAGTCATCTCAATACAAATTCAAAGCCGAAAACTTTGTCCGTTTTGAACAGCATTCATCGAATGTGTCGTGCATACGATATGTCCTTGTTTTAATTTAGCCGACCTGTTGACCATATCAACTTCGTTTAGACCGCGTTGTTAACAGTTATCAAGTTGATACTCAAGATTTATTATTTCAATCACGTACATTATGTTTGAATGAAAAAACATTACACTTGCAAATCTTTGAATCAATGTATTCACGTTCTCTGACGGTGAGTCAATTAACTCTAATATGATTCCAGTCTTAAAATCAGTTCATCCGCAATTAAATTAATTCCACTTCCGCACTTTTCGAGTATTTTAGTAAATATGCCCAATAGCATGCTGATGGATTAGATGCTAATGCCACGAATTGTAAAAGCATGATGAGTGCAATCGATTCACCTAGATATGACCTAGAAACAGACTTGAAAGCGTCATGGGAGGCTGGAAATTGCAAATACTGCACACGACCTCACATCGATTAGTTGTGTCAATAACAGCACAAAAAATATTTCAGCCATGATTAGCTCATATGGACATATGCATGGAGTGTTGTGGATTATAAATAACTCGATGGCAATTTAGTGAGCGATTTTAATTGCTCTGCTCATTACTCATTGCACACACACACACACACAAAGTGGTATTAGTTTTGCATTACATGCCTTACTTGGAGGCAATTTTTCCAGGGAATTTTGAATACGTACTGACGCAGTAGTTTTGTTGGGTAGTTGTATATTACGCAAGATTTTTATTGCATTACTTGAAAATCAAATGGAGTGCGTTGCAATTTAAGTGCAACTACTGCACTTACCAAGAGGTAAAATGAGTAATTGTTGAGTTAACATGTGTTATTACTCTTTTCTTAGTTGTACTTCTTACACTCATGCAATTTACATCCCGACAAGTGTAGGATGTTTGGGCATCAGTAAGAAATTAATATTTTAATGGCTTGATACACATGATACTCATTTCACAAACCATTACGAGTTAGGCTCATTGTAATATTTTAATGTTCAATGTCAATGCGCCGTTAGAACCATCGTCATCGCCCCGTCACTTGGCGGTTTTTGTTTTGGATTTTTTCCACGCATGTATGCCATATTTGCGGTACATTAAGTACAATTTTCGCGTTCGCATTTCCATTCTTTGTTGGATTTGTCGGGCTTTCTTATGACCAGCGAGTGCCAACCACTTCCAGTCTTTTATTATTTGCTTATTTTTATTGTTGTGTGGCAGAACAGTAGTGTGCTTTCTCGAATTATGACAAGAACATGGGTTGGCTTGAGGCATGAAAGACGTAAAATACGAGCAGAACAAGTGTGGAGACAATGCGAATTAAGGTGTGGCGACATGTTGAAAAAAAGTAGAGTTTCGCTGATTTTGATGGTGTATTATAACGTAAGAACAAGGGAGAGAGAGTGTAAAGAGAAAAACGGAAGAAAGCACCTTGATGTTGTGAAATTTCATATTCAATTGTCGATTGATGTCGTAAATCACTCGAACAAATATCCTTACATGCCAGGTAATTGATTGTTTAATATTCAATTTGGCATGCAAAAGGTTTTTTTCACATCAATTTTCCCATCTTATACATCGAAATCAGGTACAGTATTTGCACCTGGAAGGAGGAAATAACCACTCGTAAGTCACTAATCAGTCTTCAAAGAGTCAAATAAAACAGTTATAATATTATATCACATGCGAATCCACTCGTGGCGCTTAGCTTTCGAAACCAGGTGAATATGTCACGCACGTAAAACTCCACTCCACAACTATGCTCTGATTTCATCTGAGTGAGTACTTTGCGTCAAGTCATCGTACATATAAATTGTTTATGAATAAACTACACTCCAACACGGAAAATGTCGGGATGTACAATCTAAATATTTACTACCTAGTAGAGTAATTTTCATTTAATTTTAGTTTGCTAGAACTAGGACATTGGTAAGCCTTGTTTAGTTAGCTAATCTGAAACTGTTTAGACTAGAATTTGATGCGACGAGTAATGTACACTGCGCAGATGTTCAGCTAGATAATGCGAGGAACCAGAGAGAAGTAGAAAGATGCAGGAGCTGAAAGGAAGTGCCTTCCGCTGGTGCGCTAAGCTACTTTGGACATGTATGTACTACCTGAACAAAACTAGACATCTGGCACACTTCTTTTCAGTTTTCAGTGACGGTAGAGACATAGTAGTGACGCATTATTTAAGCATCTGCATGTGACAAGCCAGCCACAGCTGACTTTACACCCAGTTGGTGGACACAAAATTGCACAACATTTGAAATGTGCTATCAAATATAACCCATTAGAGTTAGCAACAGTTCGTCATTTTTACCTGCCTTTGAAAATAATGTCAGGTATTTTGTAATAGTAAGCAAATAAGAAACCAACAAGAGAAAGAAACGCAGGACAAAAATTTGGTGAAGAATAGTATGACTTGAGGAATATTCTTTTGATGGCACGAAACAAGACAACAGTAAACTACTAGGAATGTAACACCATCATCATCATGATAACAAAAATGAAGTACCATCAAAATCCTTTAAAAGATTACCCTAGTTGGGACCTACAGATACCTTTTTATTACCAAAAAAATACTTTTGGTGCCACTAGTAAATATATCGAGTTATTATCGAGTTTACCACTGTAGATAATAAGTAATTTGGCTCACCTGCTTCTATATCCATATCAATCAAGAAAAAGTACCTGCGTTTTGAGTTATTTATCACTCTTTTAACATTCCCTATCAGTATTTGCTTAAACCAGTTTGGTAATGATTGGTAATTTGGCAATCATAAATGATTTGCAGTCTCTTTTTATCATTCGTCATTAATTTAAACTGCAATCACATTTTCACCATCCCTACAGTTTCTCGGTGATTAATGCCAATCTCTCACATTAGTAATTTATTTTAATTCGCTGCAAAACTTTCTAATGGCATAAAAAGCATATCCGCGCAGTAACAATAATATCCTCTACTATTTACCAGTCTTTAAAGCATCATAATTAACTCGATCACTTTTACGTTTTGCAAGTCGGCATATTTCTGTAGTTAGCTGTGATTTCTGCATCACCTCGGCATCACGCACAGGTCATAACAATTTGTCCCAGACGTCCAAGCAAGTGCTAACTTGGCGTCTCGTGGAAATTGTTTAGCCTTTGACGTTGAGCGTAGTCAAGACTGTTGCGCGGCTGGTGTACACCTCATTCCTCTTTATAACAAATGAATGCTTGTGGTGAATCATCCGTTCGACGATGAATAATGCAATTATCGCGTCAAATGTTCTAATCTGCGTTGTGCTAATGGAATTGATTGTACAAATGTTAAACCGAAAAGAAGGTTGAACGATTTAGTTCTGATTGGTTTTCCACTTGGCTCCATTTCGTTTATTTTGTGGTTCTATGCTAGAATCATGCATGCAACGTTAATGTGGTTGTTCGAACAGTTTCAACAGGAGACATTTAAACATGAATCTGTGATCAGTACCACAATTCAGGTTTACGGGAGCCAACGTCTCTAGTTTGACGTAGTTCATGATTGGACATGATTGTATTACGCATTACATCGCGCACTTGAAAGCGACCTGATGAAAAACATTGCATGTTCCTTTGCTGTAAACAAACCCGGGAAATAATAATGGCAAGTATTGGAACGCGCGTAAAATAAAATCGCTCGTTGCGCTCGTAAAATTGAAAATACTCTTTCGTCGGAAATAACTTTTCACATCAAACAGACGATGTATTATCCACACACCTAGCTTAGAGATTTGGCGAATTCACAGAAATTGTTTTAACGCCCTTCACGTGGCTTATACCAATTAATCGAGCTGGTCCACATGATCATCCCATCAACCAACTTGTTGGTTGCAATGATCTGTTTGATGCATGTTTATGTGCACCGATTTTCGTTCAATACGCGAACGCTTTTAATCGCGCCGACCTTGATTGAATAAAAATCACGGCGTAATTGGTTCGATTGTTGTTCCGTTGTTGATCACAATGGACACGGGCTGGGGCAATGGGTGCACGAACTGCACAATGCATGGCGAGTGACGTTTGAGTGCGGTTTGCGCTATCAGATTCGTCATTCGAATGAAATAAAAGTCGCGCAAATGTAGGAGAGGCAAGAAAATAGGTAAATGGATTTGAGAAGGAAAACAATTGATACTTAGGTTGATTGTACATTTGTTAATTGACCAATTGTTTAAATCTGCATTGAAATTGAGAAATAACTTTACAATAGCTTTGGTTTTGGTAACAAAGTATTTTATGTTCTTTCTCTGATTACTGATTTTACTGATTTACTAACTTGATCAAACAAGTTCAATAAAAATTATTCTTGATAATACATTTTAAGAAGCCAGAACCACAAATTACGTGTTGGAAAATCCATCCAGTTAGTGTAATTGAACATTCGTTTAAAAACATCAACTCCCTAATCATATTTCAGCAATGGACTGTGACTGCTAAGCACAATGAATAACTTAACTAAAGGGTGGTACAATGCCTAATGTCCTGTCACTTGTGACAAACTGACAAATTGGCTGATTAGAGATAAGTTTATAATGAATGAGCCTTACTTTCAACCCTTATTCAGTGTAAATCAACCGTTCACATCTAGAAGGTCGCATGTTTTTTATCAGAATAGGAATGCAGTTTATTAAAACTGTTTGAATTGATAATACCTTTCTGTACTTTAAACCGTTTTTGATGTTACATTCAGTAATTCGTGGTAAATTGATGTAAAATGATCCAATTTTCCTGAAATTTGATCTTCCAGCCGTGATAATATGGGCGGCCCGACAAAACGCGGATCACTATCAGGCCGGCGGTGCGGTCGTTGAACTCAGCCGCCGCCAGCAAGAACCTCTCTTTCTGCCACGTTTGTGTCTACCACCACCCTTGGCAGTGTTCAGCAGCGGGTAGAGTAATGCAATATACACAAACCGTCCGCCGAACTTTTGCACCACCACTGCTGCAACGAAAACATTGCCACGTGTCGGGTGTGCGCGTGCAGGGAATAGAAATCTGCAATATGCATCACTACAAGGACCACCACCACCACCTACAAGTGCTGTGTCTAGCTTTCAGCAGACCAGACAAAGAGCAGACATCGAAATGCGGCGAGAAGGAGATACATCGCTGGAACAAATCGATAATAGTATCACTGGTGGCGGCTGCTGTCTGTTCATTCATTCATGGTTCATGCTCTGCAGCGTAAGTGGTGGTGGGCCGTTGGTGGCAGTGGTATGGCTTGATGAGTTTTTTGGTCTGCATGTGTCGTTTTCGCGTGCTTGGTTGAACTTTCTTTTTGCCTTGGCCTTTGCGATCTGTAGCAGCATGTAATATGCATTAATCAACATGCACCGGCGGCTTCGTCTCAGTTGTCAATACTGAATATGGCCAATAATGTGAAGTCGGTGCATGTGGTTCATTACGTTCAATGTCGTCCAGGGATCTGACATTGCCTTCGACCTTTCAGTTACTCTGCTGCAGTACATTTCAACTTCTGCT
>JAODGC010000007.1:4618238-4709619 GCA_027574925.1 Ecitoglossa quadriceps | reverse complement strand
TTTTTACACCAATTCTCCGAAATGTTAGGGACTTACAAGTTTATTCCACGTAAACAATTTCTCTTCTCGTTTCAGTCTGGAAGTTTACTCCAAACCTGATTAAATTGCAATCTAAACATAAATGAACTCTTCCTATCTTTAAGGAGTAATCTAAAATGAAATGCCGAAAATCGATGGATTACGTGCCTAAAATGATACTCTTGATGCGAGGGCACAAAGCGCCTTTGAAGTGCGTAATATTCGTAACAGTTGTGCAAAGTTGCGATGCAATTTTCCTCTTCAATATTCTCATGTTTGCCTTTCCAGATATCATCCCCCAATTGTAGTGCATCCAGTTCATACAATGTGTAACCTGATCACATCGATCCCATAGATTACACCCGTTTCATCACACTTTGCACACCCACAAATGCTTTCGATGTCGTTTAAGGGTTGATCGAGAGCAGAAGTTTTCAACACTTCTAAACTTGGCTGAACTCTTTATACACATTCCAACTCTCTTCAAAAAACACCACCAATATTTTTTTATAATTTGAACTTCAATATCCATTTCTATGTGGTGGTTTTTACTACATAATGGGAAGTGTCTTCAACTTTTCAAATGGGTCATACCAAAGCAAGGGATGTGCAGTATGGATAGCGACGATAAAATATTATTTTACGATGGCAATTTTCACCACGCTTTCCGATGCATGTGCGGACACGTGCAATGATGCAAATTGCAGTTAAGACCTGCCAGCGAAGATGCAAAACAGAAATAGATTGTGAAGTTGCGGGCACAAACAGAGATCAATAAAATGTTTAATCACACACTAGTCATAAAATAAAGTAGGATAATTTTCTATATAAATCATTTGTCATAAATCAATTTGAAGTGTATTGCGCGAACGTAGTAATTATCATAGTCTGCTTCTAATAAGACATTCTCTTTGTTTCTTTGCAGAGTTGAGCACATGTCAACGCACGTTCGCGAAAAGTCTCAAATCTTTCACATTCGAATGCATTGGTGGAACCCAGACTGATGATGAGATGGTGATTTGCAAGAGTCTGCATGAATTTGGAGCTTTAATTAATAATATTGAAGATGAAAGGGACCGAATGGTAAGGGTTAGATTAAACTCCAAGTTTAATGAAGTTTAAGAAAGATGCATAATTGTTACGTAAGTAACCAGTAAAGTTAATTAAGCAGTTACGGAGGAAACAAGTGTCATTATACAGTAATTTGTAAAATTTTTGATTTGAAGTAATTACATACCATATGAAGAATTCTACAGAACAAAAAGAGTTACATTAAGCTAATTGTACGTTAGTTTTACATAGGATTATTTGCTTAAGCAATTAAAGAATTGCTGGATAATGTAAAATGTAATTTCCAGCTGGAAAATGCTGATAAACAAGTCTTGGCCCCCTTGGAAAACTTCCGCAAAGACCACATCGTTAAAGTCCGCACCGACAAGAAAAAGTTTGACAAACAAACGGTGAAATTCTGCCAATCACAAGAAAGATACCTGAGCTTAACAAATAAGAAGCAAAATGAAGCAGCGCTCCAAGAGGTAACTTTCCTCACATGCCTTATTATTATAAAGCAATTTCCACTGATCTTGCGTGTCTTTAATGTTTCACAACTCCAACTCAAATGTATTTATTGATTTAAACCATCTAATACAACGTATTACGTAGTGGAGGCGGCAAAACCGCGCTTGCGCTTAAAAGGTAATTGCGATTCGCCGCCGCTGTGTTGTTATCGTGACAGCCTGCGTCCACTTATTCGTCATTCTTGTAAACGCGCTCAAAACAAAGCAAATCTCGCTGACAACAAATCACAGCTTGTGGGAATTGTTAATCAAATCTTGGTGATTATTGAAATAATCAAGTTGAGTGTGTTGGAGATGGTGGATCCCTGCAATTTGTGTGCGAAGTTGACGAGTGTTGTATAGGTCAAAACAAACATATCACGACTGGACACTGATTACAGTCATTTGGGAATAATGTTGTTTGTTTTAATCAGGCCGATGCCGCCGTCGGCATGGAGAAGAGGCATTTCCATGATGCGAGCATGCAATACGTGTGTCTAATCCAGGAGGTACACGAGCGCAAAAAGTTTGAGTTTGTCGAGACTCTGCTGGGATTCATGATTGGATGGTTAACATTTTATCATCAAGTAAGCCACTTTACTTAGACACTTTCTTAGGTATTTGATCAATTATTGTGATTGTTTTAAGGGCTACGAGGTTGCAAAAGATTTTAATCCGTACAAAGCAGATCTACAGCTAAGAATCCAGAAAACTAGAGACAACTTCTTGGATTACAAGGACAAACTGCATGAACGTATGGCCGATATTCAAAAGCAGCAGGATAATATTAAGAATCCAAAAGGGCGAAAAGAAGGATACTTATTATTATTGGAAAAACGTAAGTCAATAGGCATTCGGTAGAATTCGAGGCTTTAATTTGATTTTTTTATTTGCAGGAAAATTAGCTATTGCTGAAGCTTTTGGGCAGACGTGGACGAAACATTTCTGTACCTACGACAAGAACACCAAGCTCTTCACCATTGTACCATATAATCAAATGACTAGTAAATCACCAGGACAACCAGAAGAGATGACTTTGTCAGCATGTACTCGACGACCTTCTGACTCTATCGAGAAACGATTTTGTTTCGACTTGGAAGTTGACTCAAAACCAGGTGTCATACAGACGTTTCAAGCGGAATCTGAACAAGATAGAAAGGCATGGCTGGATATTATGGACGGAAAAGAACCAGTAAGTACTTCTTAATATCCAAATATAAGGAATGTTTAAGTTAATCAGCCATAAAAATGTTTATAGACCTACTTAACGCCACAAATCCGACAAACAAACGAAGTTCAGTACACTCTCGACGACATCGGCATGCAATTCGTCAAACGTTGCATAGAATCCCTCGAAAATCGAGGATTAGAAGAACAGGGACTTTATAGAGTAGTGGGAGTAACAAGTAAAGTCACAAAGTTACTTACTATGGGCCTTGATCGAAGGAAAGCAGATAAAGTAAACCTCGACGATGCTCAAGAATGGGAAACAAAAACCATCACCAGTGCGTTGAAAAGCTACCTGAGAAATCTACCGGAGCCATTGATGACACATACGCATCACAATGCGTTTATTCGTGCTGTGAAGAATGATTACAAGCCGTTGAGGGTTAATCAGGTCCATAGATTGATCTATAAGATTCCGAAGCATAATTTCGACTTGTTAAATATTCTAGTGAAACATTTATCAAAGTAAGTGGAATATGTGCGTAAGAAAAGATAGTTTGGATCAATACTTACTTGTTTACAGTGTGGCAGCTAAATGTGATAAGAATTTGATGACGACGAGCAACTTGGGAGTTTGTTTCGGGCCTACATTATTACGTCCTGAAGAGGAGACAGTCGCGGCTATTGTGGATCTTAAGTTTTATAATATTGTGGTAGAGATTTTGATTGAAAACCACAGAATGATCTTCTCTACCGAACCTTCCAAGGAAGAGCTGCAGATTAGTCCATCAAGTGGGAAGATTGCAATGCATCATCAACAGAATCAAGTGATGAAGAAAGTGCACGACTATCAGAATACAATGTTTTACGATTGTAACAAAATGACGAAGTCCGGTCATGTTTATACCCAACCCAGTCGAGAAACATTGGTAGGTCCTTTCCACATCATCACCGTTTTGAAATTCGTGACCAAAATGTCAAATTTTTCAGACTGGTAGAACATATTGCGATCCAGTGTCAACCAATCTTTCATCTAGCATGTACAATGTCCACGAATCACCGCCAATGTCTAACAACAGCATACACTCAATGAGTAAAAGTGATTATATGTCACAACCTATATCTTCTATATCGTCAAATGGTTCAACAATGCAGAGCCTCCAGTCGATTATATCTGGTCCTCAGAGTAAATTTCTAGCGCATAACAATAAGTACAACAATAGTACGTCGTTGTCAGAGAGTAATCTGCCAGATTTACAAAGTATATCATTGCAACCAACCAGTGCTAATTTGCACAGCGGCCATGGAAGTCCTCTGAATCATTACAGGACGCCTTATGATATGTTGGATAATAGTACAGAGAGTAGTAGTGAGTCGGTTAGCTCAAATTCCAGGGATGGAGGAGGATTATTGTTGCCTGTAGGGTCTTCATCAGCGCCACAAAAGAGGACAAGATTATCTATTGCGTTACAAGTACCAAAGAGCTATAATTCACAAGGTGCCGTGTAAGTAACAAGTTTTTAGTTTATTTTTGCTGATCTTATGAATCTAGATATTTGTTATTGTTTACTAATAATGTTGAAAGCATTTAATATTTGTCATTGTTTTTGCATGAGTTCTTTCTTTCTGTCTTTCTAATTCTACTGAAATTTCTAATAATTTTTGATAATTAATTTTCTATGTTTCTGTAGATTTGTCTTTAATTTGTTGTTGTAATTTATCTTTAACACAAAGGGCTAATAATCAGGGTTTACATGCAAGCGTGCACAAAGGACGGAATAATTCTATTACTGGTGGCAGCGGCGATAACACCAGTTCAAGCAAGTTTAGTGGTGGCCTTCGGTAAGACTAACAACTAAATTCTAACACGCTTTCTACATGTTGAGTGATCGTTAGTAACTCACCACACTTTTTTATTTATTAATAATAGTTATAATTGGAGAGATTATTTTGCCAGCAAGCAATAAATAGGTGAAATTATTAATTTTCTTTTTCTAGGCGTGTTAGAACACTCTACGCATGTCTCGGCGAACATGATGGAGAGTTATCCTTTGAGCCTAATCAAATTATAACAAATGGTACGGATTTCGTTAGAAATTTTCCAATGTAGAAAAATTTTGAATATCTAACTTTGTTTTTACTCTGCAGTGAAAACATCAAAAGAACCGGGATGGTTAGAAGGCACTCTAAATGGGAAAACTGGCCTTGTTCCTGAAAACTACGTCGAGCTATTGGACTGACCCCGGCATCTACACTCCGATCATAATCATCACCACCTGCAACAACACCGACGCGGCTCGTTGACTTCCCTGACAAAACTTTCTGTATCCATCTCCGCCACAATCAAACATAACATAAGCAAAGCTTTCTTACGATCTAATGCCGCTTCTGGATATAGTACCCTTGCAGGAACGCGTTCTGCTAGTGGCAGCAAGAAGACAGAAAATGGCCGAAGTCGTAGTTCCCGGAGGCAGAGTGTTGATGTCATCATGCGAGCTCCATTCGTCATGCAAAAGAAATCTGCTGAACGTAAAAGTTCAACTTGAATTAGTTAATTAAAGAAGAGCATAAGCATTCCAAGATATCAAAGAATTGATACACTATGATAAGCATATATATAGATTTTATGCAAAAAACAGAATAGATTTGACGAGTAGCAATTGAATCACGCTGAAATAATCGGTGAAAACAACCATCGCATTTATTAAACTGCAGTATTTTTTAACTATCGTTGAACTTAAAGCAATATGTGCAGTATTACAATAATTTATTGTCAATAATCTCCACAAGAAATGAATGATTTGCTTGCATTTAGGTAAAAAGTCAAATGTTTGATTTAAGCACATTAACGGATGATTTCGAGATTATTCCAAAGATAATATATTTGTTTTTATTTGTTAGGAAAAAATTTAACGAGGGTGAGCAGTAATCACTTTTATCAAGGCGATAAAAGAATTGAAGAGTTTTTGTGTATTGTACAAAAGAATTTATACATGTTAATTATTGGATTTGTATAAATTGATGGTAACTTTACAAGCGCGCAATGCGTAATTAGTTTAAGGACAAATTTAATATATTTCTTATTAATAATCGGGAAAAAACGTCGAAGTATGTACTGAAGAGTTCACATGAAGGTGAATGCCATTGATTTCAACAAATATTTACCATGGAAATTGTAGCGAGAAGGAAAAAATAATTGAAACGTGAATTGCCTGTGATGTAAGTGAGTAGCGTTTTTGGCTATTACAAATTTATGAAACAATTGCTAATTAAACGCGTTCGGTAAATGTAAAATATCGTAAACTAAGTACAACTAAGTAATATATACAATTACAAATTACCTGCTTGCAGGAATCTGAGAGAAGTGTTGTGCAACTCAGTCAATTTGCATCTCAATGTGAGGCATTTAGAAGATTTCAACACATGTTAACCTTATGAAAAGCATAATTTTTCTGAATGGTTGTAATCTATCATTGTTTATATGTAATCATGTGAAGTTGTACATGTGGATGTATATTTGTTATTGTTTAATTATTTTGACTACCTTCCAATTGTACATTTTGTAATTATCTATTTTAATGCCCCTTTACTTGATTCAATGCTTATATTTGTCGAAACATTTGTTTATTGTTAATTTACGTTAATATTATTTATGATATTTATCTGAACTTGTTTTGTTTGAAGTTGAATTGATTTTAAATCCATTGAAAAATCCACATAATTGTACATAACTGTAATAATTACCAACTTTTGGGCATGAAATTTGATAACATGGACACCAATTCTTAACTTGTAAATGTAGATCTTAAGAAACTAACTTTCTTTCACTAACTAATCACATTTTCCATTCGAAATTGATAAGTAGAGTGGTCGTATGCAACATGAAAGAAACAAAACAAATGAGTGATAACTGGCTACAAATTATTGTTTTGTTTAGAGTAAACATATGCAAATGGAGTAACTAAACTGAATAATAATTAAATGATATTTTTGCATATAGGTAGCTGTTATGTGCTAAATAACAAGACGTCCATAAACGAAGGATTTGCTTATATCCGATTAATTGTGTTGCTAACTAGTACCAAATATTTACAAGAATACTTACTTACGTATTATTAAAATATCAGCACTCGACTTGTGCAATGCTAAGAGATGCTTCAAATAGTCAAATTACCTTCAAAACCTGCCAGAAGTACTCCGTTCATCTACATATCAACTAAAAAAAAATGTTAAATAAAAAGCTGAACTTTCCTGATGAGAAATTGCTCAATTCGAACACAGTATTTACAAGCATTGTGTACATTCATTGAGACGTTAGTTAATTACCAATTGAACACTTTGGTAATACTTATCGTTGCCATGGATTATTTATAATTCTATATGCGTTCTATCCAACAACCTGACATCATGTCGCATTGCAAAATGCGCAGCAACCTTCACACGCTCCGTACTTCTTCGAGATATTCATGGTATTGTGCAATTATTTACTGTACACTTTGGGTGGATCATTTTAGACTATCAATCAAATATCATTGTCTTACTACTGTACCATGAATCTATTGCAAGTTATAAACAAATCAAGCTTCCGACACTTTAATTCTTGCGAAATGTAATTGTATCTGATGGTAACACAAGCTCAGTGTCATGTATCTTATAACATGGATAACATGGATCATAACAATGTTGAATCTTAAGTGAATTATTCAACATTTATGTAATATTATTGCAATTTAAATAGAGGATAAAGCAGTGCAAAGTTGTAAGAAAAGCACATTTCAGAGCATGAGAAAATTGTAGAATAGGTGCGCATTGAGGATAATGTTATCAACATTCTGTGATAATGTAAAACATTTCAATACGTAACGTTCATGGATAGTGATAAAACTTGAGCAAAGGACTGTCTCTGGAAATGCAAGAAAAGCAACAGGATACAAATGCAATCATTTCTAAACGTAAAAAACGATTGTAAACCTTGTAGGTGTCAAAAATGTAAGAAATATATTCAATAAGCAATTTTCAGGGTCCTAAAATGTCCCCAATTAGAAACAAACGACTTTACAAGTTACCTTCAGTCATTATTTATCAAATATGAGCTAAAATTTGTATCATTTGTACCTATATGAATTAATTCCATCTTTTATCTCCTTGGCACCGCCATATTTTCTGATTTCTTTCTGCACAACCTCATCAATCCATCCTCTAAAAGCAGCTACGTTTACGTAAACTCCCGGAGTGTCCTTTTCCCCGCATCCAATTCCCCAAGAAACAATCCCAACTTGATGATACCTGCCTGGTTGTCCGGGAACTGGACAAATCAATGGACTTCCACCATCTCCGTCACACGCATCTTGGAAACTATTCCCACCTGCACAGAGGAAGCTCAAATGCAGTTGGAAATACTTGCCAAGTCTTGTTTTCCTCAACATTTTCTCACACCTTTGATGACTGACTAATGGAACTTCAATGATTCTCAACTTTCCATTCTTTTTCCAGGTGGTAACGGTGCATTGTCTATCAAGAAGTTGTGAACCTGGTGGAGGAATACAAATGGTTCCAACTTTAAGTAGTTCATCATAAAGAATAAGGATTGCAATGTCATTGCGTAAAGTGCCAGTGTTATACTTCGGATGGGCAATGATTTTGGTAACTTGAGTCAAGTAATGCGCAACTTTGACTTTGAATTGTTGAGAGTCCCCAGTATGGCTCGCATGGTTCATTGGAGAATTAAGTGGATTGGAAAGGCAATGCGCTGCTGTAATAGCAACACGTGGATGAATTATGGAGACACCACATTTATAGTCCCACTTTTTTGTTGTTGATTGAACCAAGAGGACACCTGACCATGGGATAAGCATTTGTTTGAGAAAACCACATCCTTTATCAGGTTCTTCAATGGAGCTTTGGAAGGTTTTAGATGGATACAAAGGAGGTATATTGGGAGTTACTGTGGTATTGCAACAGACGTCAAAGTATCCAGTGCAGGTGTTATCTTCAAGACCCCTAAAATTAAATTAAACCATTAAATTAAATTAAACTTTCACTTCACAATGTGCACATTTTTAGATGGTTTCAATCGTACCTTAGGTCTAGAAGTCCATCTCCATCAGTAATAACTCTTCCTGATTCCTCAGAGCATTGGTAATAAGGAACACAAGAGCAATTTATGGGTTTTTCTATGCGTTCATCAAAGTGTTGGCTTCCGATGAAAGTTTTGCGGTCATTTGATAACTCTGCGGTTGCTGCGAGAAGTAAAATTGTTAAGAAGCTGGTAGAGAGGACCTGATTAAAGTTGAAGCACATTTTTCATTCGATTGAATTATAAATATCGTTTTATTTGTTAAATTGTTAAGATTGCAATTGTTGCTTCTAGCATGAGCACGTTTTACTATTTCTTGGCGATGTTGGTTGATAACAAGAGTATCACCAAAACGCACACCAAAAGCGACCTCTACTCTTCCCATAGAAACAATAATTTAAAGAAATGTTGCGAGAACAAAGAAAAAAAGTAATTTACTTCGAATTCAATTAAACTTGCGTCAATTACAACAACTTGACTTAATTATCCTCGTGAATAAATTCTAATCTAATTAGGACAATAAAAAGTAAGTGAACTTTAAACAATCTAAACATTGTATGCAAATGATATTTAAACTCAGACAATCAATAAGAAGCCGGCTGATCACAGTGAAGCATAGAGTCAATTGTTGCATGATGCGAAAAAATGCTTTAATTTGTTAGCATTTTTTTGTATCCTGCAACAATTGACTCTATGTTTTCATTTTAAACTATGCCGAAATTGAGGATATCCTCCCCGCATTGAGCATAGGCATTGCCAGCATAAGCGGACGAAACTTATTCAACTTATTCGTAACAATTGAACCAGTCGAGTGGCGCACGTTGGCCAGCATCAACCTGCTGCTAGCAACTTGCTTATTTCACGTGTGGTATCAACAAGCATAAACAATCATAATCAAACAAACCACGTGCAGTGATTGGAAACGATTCTCAAAGTGCATGCCGTTTAATCAGTGGCAGAATGTAATAAAAGAGGAACAATCATATATCAAGAAACAATTGAAATACAAGTCAATAAACAATTGGAAATATCGATGTGGAGCTTTCAGTTCAAGTGATTTTGATAATTGTTTTACTACTTAACGTATCACACTTCATGAAAATTACCATTTGCATTGTTTTTATTTTCTCCACATAATGGTGAATCAAACTTTTACCAATAGTTTACACTTGTTGAGTTTATTTGCTTGACTTCAATTTCTTTTGTTCGGATTGTGTTGCTTGAGCGACACCAGATACTGCAAGTAAATCATTGTTAAATCAACTGGTGTTTATAAGAACTTTGTCAACGTTATCGACAATGATGACCACAGTAACGACCACTGCAGCCAACGGAACGCTAAGTGTCAAAGGTTTGTTGATCGTTTATTGTTCAATTATCTCCCATGCAACTATTTCTTTCTACTCTTCAACATCCGGTTATTTTTTTTCTGCCTACAACAAACTGTCAACTTCTCATAAATATACCTAAAGATAATTGAATTGTTAACTTCGAGTGATTTATTTAATTGACACTGACTTGAACGCTTGTGTCCATGATAACCACTGGTTATAACTATATCGGAGTAATCCAAGTAATCGCTGTGACTTACTACCTGCACTAGGTATCTATGAATGTTATATGTCCTGTGGTCAATGTGTGTTTTGACGGAAACTAGATAGTTTAGATCAATTGATGGGTACTCATGCGTGTGGTTTTTTTTTTGTAACACGTTGGTAAACATCGTAAGTATTGTCGAATACCGTTGTGTGGCACACATTTCCACCCAACGAATCATTGATTTTCATATTTTTCACATTTATTACATCCATCAAAGTTATGATTTTTTCCAACATTCAACATTCAACAACCTAACGCAAGGCTCTTACCCAAATTTTTGAACGCCCCAAAAGTGCCCACACCAAAGTGCTTCACACAATTCATGTTATTTGCCCTATGTCTAGTTGAATTCAGAAAATAACGTAAAATGGCCGAAGAGTAGGCCTAACTTAGTAACTTCGTAGTAATTACAAAACAAAGAGAAAGTTATCCTTAATTGTATGTTAATTACATTTAATTAACTAGCGTTCATATGAAAATAAAATTATGAATTGTTAAGTGTATTAAGACAAATACAAATGCCCTTAGATATGAATGTTGTTTCAGTGTATGTTCCAACTCGTGGTGAAAATTTCCGATTTCATTAAACCCAATCCATTCCATTATATAAATAGAACAAGATACCGATAAAATGTCAATTTTTGAAGGTGAAGGTGAAGGTCAGCATTAATCACAACTCGCATTGTTCTACATATTACACAATTCTTCTTCCGAGCTTCAATTACTTAATTCATCCTATTTCATCAATAAAAAGTAGTTTAATCAGTCACTATACATACACGTGTTGTTATACATGTGCATAACAATGTCACCCACACGCCCACAAAATAATCGAATCCAATTAGATTTCGATTTAGAATCGAAATTGGACTGAATATAATTAAGTTTTGCACGCGGCACAACCGCGCCTACGAGTGTCTTGCAAAGTCGCTGCAGTCTTTAAATAATAATGAATGCCACAAATAGCTGGAGTATCAATTCTAATCAACAACAAGAACAAATTCCCAAGTAGAACTCATTGAATGGCATTAATGTTACTCATTACGCATAAATCTGCTTTTAATCAGGCGCAAGTGATATAAATTAATTGCATGCGGAAACGCGCCAAGAATAAGAAGTAAATAAATATGTCTTGATTGATTTGAATTAAATGTGCTTACATTTTATTAACGTGTTACCTTTGTGGATTTGATATTATACAATCCACACTCCAATCAAATGTGTATCACTCTCGACTCTTGATTATTCAATGTTTATCGCGCGTGAACAACAATCAAAACGCTAGTGCTTGGCGGTATCGTAATCGTTATTGTTGTTACTACGTGTGGGACACTCAGGTGTGCAGTGTGCAACGGTGTGCAACAAATCACCACTGAAATGTCAATGATTCTAGTCTAATTCACGCTGAGATAAGGCAAGGAAATAAAATCAGTGAATTAGTCAAGTAAACATTTTTCTTTAAGGTCTAGCATGGTTTTTTGCGACTTGACTTATCGATGAAATGTGCAGAATATTAATGATTATGCATTTAATGTGTCTGACATTTAAAACGTGGCTGGTTGCAACGTGAAACTCGAAATTCTTCATCTTCACATGGGACTCACCACGACAAAGATCACCAAATTCGCTTTCTTTTCGTCTTTTTGGCAAATGTTACGTCATCGATTTATGAAATCAATCTGAATACAATGCATCTTGATATTGATGGCAGATTTCTCTTCTTCATAAAAATCAATATCTACGAATTTATGATTTTCGTAAATTACAATGCGTTTAAGTACAAGCATTCCAGCTTAACATTTAATTGTTCCGATACTAAACTAGTTGTCTTTATAAATTTATAAATATTCTCTACAACTAGCCCATTTGCATTGCGTTTCATTGAATGGTATCCCGTAAGATACACAATTATCAGCTTAAGTAGGTTTGTACAACGCAATCTTGTCTCATTTACTCAGACAACTCAAAAGTCGACAAATATAGTGTTAGTTAATACTTGCAACTTCATTAAGATTAAGCTAAATTTGCTTTGAAAAGCATAAATAACTCTATGGCTTAAATATCCAAGATAGGAATTATTGTTCAATAAGTTTGCCTTAGTTTCAGTATTAAGTTTTACTTTGGAAAATATTGGGCTCAGTCTTCATTTTTCAAGTGGGCATGTTCATCTAATCTGATATTGCGATTAATGTGTCGTGTGCTATTACTAGAGAAGTAGACAAGCCAAGTAAAAGTGACATTTGTGATCAACTAGGAGTGATTTAGACAGTTTTTGGGTATTTTTATTGTTTATTGTGTGCTATATCAAAAAACAGTTTGAAATAATAGAGAAATATTACAACTGGTGATAAATTAAGGAGTTTTATGACGTTAAAAGTGTTTTCTTGTCGCTAGTCACAGAAATTTTGAAGAAATATGTATGAAATCAGTAAGTACACTAAACTTTGTACTAGTGTGTCTTAAAATATTTATTGCAAAGTTTTACATCCGAAAATAGTTCGTTTTAAACAATTTAGAAGGTTTAATGGGTAAAATACTAATTTTTTGGAGCACTAACATTCAAACCTATCAAGTTACTAATAATAATTTAAACTCATGTCTTTGTTTTTTTTTTTGTTAAACCTTCAAATGTTCCTATTTTATGCTCCTTATCAATATTCCAACCTCATCCAAGGTAGCCTCTGTTGCAGCTTGGAATTTCATGTAAGAATTTCTAAGGTTACTATAACAACTAGCACAAGTGCTGTTGCAGAAACAGTAATATAATTTGTATCATTGTTACTGATTACTTAACGCAAAGGCCGTTTAACGCTTTACGCACAGCCCATTAGCATTTAAATCGAAAATGAAATTGAACGCGAACATGGTCATTGCGTAGCTGGTATACGTGTAACAAGCTCGAAGATGGCTGTCATTTATTTATGGCTCGTCTGAAAATGGTCAAATATTTACGGATTTACTGGTATCACTTGTGCTGCCTAGCAATGAGAAAAATGTCGTCCTGACCAATTACAACCACAACTTTCTAGCTACATCTGAAAGTCTTTTAGAATTTACTTTGAAGTGTATCAATGCAGTATTGATTAAATATATAACAATTAGAAGTATTAAAGTAAGATTGAATTAGAATTACTCTTCTTGGTACATTAATCTTTAATTTACATGGTATTTGAGACTGTTATGTTTTGCTTGCTTAATAATTTATGGACATTTGTGAAATTTTCGAATTGTCCAAACAGGAATAATGGGTGTAGTCATCGTAAATTAAAAACTCATAACTTTTAACCACAAAACTAACATTTTAGAGAACTAAACGCACTTAAAGTTGTTATATTTTAAATGCTAAACATTTCCTTATTTCACCAACCGAACTAATTAATTTTCTACCCAAAATCATCAAATGCATGAAATTTAATTTAATCACGTATTACATAAAGAATTAGTTCATTAATCAACATTCCAAAATGTGCAAATAAAGGAAGCAAACTTATTAATTTTTCTAATTCTTTGAATCTTTGTTATGTGCTCTCTGTGCGTGGTAAATTAATAATGCTGCAGACGTTGAGTTGATTGCGTAAGTTGCAAATAAACGAAGAATAAATCAAAACAGAGTCTGCAAACTAGCTGTTTGGTGTAGTAGAGAGAAAAGCAAAGTAATACAATGAATGCCATGAATAAAACAGTTTAAAACGCGTGCAACTTTGTACTAATTAAACTGATTTGTTTCCTTCCGCGTTTCTTTGGTTTCTTCTTTATGCTTAGAATAATTACATTGGTTACATAATATTGCAACATTTCCAATTGTATACAGAATATATAAGTCATTGAAATATTTAGATAACAATTGATAAATTATATAATTCCGTAGGTAACTCAAGAAAGAATGAATTCTTTAACAAAAGTAACAATGTTCTTATTTTGGAGTACTGAAAAAAAGTGCTCTTTAAAGATCTGGATTTAAAACTGAGTTAATTTGCCGAGATAATTAGAAAAATTGGAAATCTGACAGGTGCACGTAGCCGTGACGTCAGCCGCACGTAAGCTCCATCTTTGGTGACTCCAGAACTTTACATTTTTTTTTTATTTCAAACTATATCTAGTGTTAATTTTCAAAAGATAAGCAAGGAAATGCTCCTTAAGGTATGAGACTCGAGATTGAATAAATCTGCGAGGAACTTCGAAAAGACTTAGAAGTCGGACAGGAGCACGTGGTTGTGACTTCAGCCGCTTGTAAGCTGCACTCTTATTGACCATAAATAATTGACTTAAATAATATTAGTAGTTGTGTTGCTGACACATATTGTTTTTATTTTCAGCGGAAGCAACACCTATGGCAACGCCACCGAAACCCCAAGAAACATTTAAATCAGTGCAGCACAATCTCAACAAAAAACAAACAGTTAAAGAATGGATCAATGATTTTCGACCACTTCAACTCTATCTTATATTAGCACTGACCGCATGTTTCTTCATAGCTGAGCTCTTCCTAGCTCATGTGACACATGCCCTTACACTTTTGATGGACTCCTATATCATGCTCTGTAATATAATTGCCTTAACTGGTTGTATTATAACAATTAACGTAAGTTTTTTCTGTCACTACAAGCCTTCAATCTTGATGGTCATCTACTACATTTTAATTCTTTAGCGTGGTAAAGCATATGAGAATGATCTCAATACCAACGACCCACCATCTTTAGCCTCATCAGTCGGGGACGTCACATCCAGCGAACTAACCAAATGTCAGGACAAAAAGAAACACAAAATAACTGAACGTGGAGCCCAACGTGAGCGTAAACTTCGCAATACCTTTGGGTGGACAAGAATAGATGTGATTGTCATGCTTGTCTGCTGCGTCTTCTTAGCTTCCCTTAGTTTCTCTTTGGTAGTTGAAGCACTTCAAACCCTATTCCACATTGACCATCAACATGAGGTCCATGAACCAATCTTTGTAGTATGCGTAGGTGCCACCGGTTTACTGCTAAATGCAATTTGTTATCTCCTTATTGGAGGGTATACTTTCCATCAAGGATCATTCCTTTATGTCACAGAAAGTGGTGATGTTGTTTTGGATAGGGTTGTTACCCATGATTCAGTTCGGAATGGACAACGTCGTCTCAGCTCTACAAAACGCCAAAGTATCAAACCACAATATAGACAACGTCAAGGGTGTCGTGAGATGCTTCGAGATGTAATTGGATGTATTTTTGTCATTGTTTGTGGATTTGCTACATTTCTGACTGATGCCCAAGTTGGAAAGTTTGTTGATCCACTGTTAGCCATTTTGTCTTCCTCCACAATGATGTATTTAAGTTATCCATTTATGAAGGAAAGTGGACTGATTCTTTTGCAAACGATTCCTGGAAGTGTCAATGTGGACTCCATCAAAAATCAGTTGATTGAACACTTCCCGGATATCATCAATGTGCATGATTTGCACGTTTGGCAGATGACAGCTACTAAAGTCATCTCCACAGCGCATATTATCTTCCAGAATCCAAAAGTGTATCACAGAATTATCGAGGAGGTAAAAATGGTATTTACGGAGCATGGCATTACTCAGGTGACAATTCAACCGGAGTTTTTCAAAGCTGCTAGTGTTGATAGTTTAGCTGAATCAACAAGAAGCCCACTTTGTTTGGTCAAGTGCACGGATGAGGCTTGTTTGAGTAGTTATTGTTGTCCAACTGAACATTTACAGGTAATTGTTCAATTGTTGTGTGTATTTTGTAATTGTTTAAAATATTTATTTCAGTTGCAAGGTTGGAAAAGTCGCGAAGTCCTGACTAGTTTATCAACAACTTCATTACACAAAGCTGATGAGTTGCCTGCTGTTTCCCCAAATTTGCCTCACACCACGGATGTTTGTGAAATGGCGCGGGAAGCTATCCAAATTGAGGAACAAGCTCAACATACTACAGTTAATACACGAAATGAGTTAAAACCAGTTGAAACGATAGAAAATGAAGGTAAAACTGATAGTGACCAAAACAATCAATAATTGTTGTTGTATTTCTTGATATTTTTGACAATAATGGCCATAATTTGTACATATTTAGAAGTTAAGTGGACAGTTGATTTGATTTTAAATGTTAAAAAAGTCAGCAACAAATTCAATTGTCGCACTCGTGATATGTTAATCTTAAGTAGTTGATAAAAGTTATGACAATCTAACATATTTTAAGAATATAATTTTTGACTCAATCAAAATATTTTTACAACAATTAAAAGGACATGTTAAATAAATAAAATTAACATTTATACCACGAATATTTTAATTTGGCTTAAAAGAGATGATTTCTAGAGTTATAAAATGTGAATTTCTACTCGGATTATAATTTTTCGAATAATACTGTGTACACAAAGTTGCCTATATCAATATGCACTTTGCTTCGACAACAACGCCGAGCATAACAGTCCATCAACGAAAATCGTCTTGGGACGTTCACATAATAGTGAATAGTAATTTTATAAATAGATTAGCGTCGTAAATAAATATAACTTGACAAGTGTACCACATAAATCACGCCATGGCTAAATCAGGCGACAAATTTCGCCAAATGGAAGATGAAATGAGTAGGTATGTTGGGCGTCTTGAATCTAACCGCATACTAATTACGTTTTATAGAAAATGTGTTTCATTCTTTAAAATTACGTTTAGATTTGAAGCGGAAATCTCCGGTACAGTTATGGGATACAATAGTTTCAATCTGCCTGGATTTGGTAATATACCGCCACCTCCAATGCCACCAATGTTAGTACCATCTTCAGTCCGCAGCAAGAGAGCAGACTATGGTTCAGCCACAATGATTGCTTCACAGCCTGCAGTTGTCAGTGCAAAACCAACACTCTACTCTAAGCCTAAACAAGTCCCTACAGTGCCAGTACAAGTTCATGTAATGCCAACAGTAAAAATGATGCCACAACCTCAGCCCACTATTGATCTCATGACTATTCAGAGTGAGGTGGAGAAAAAGTTGAAGAAGCTGAAGAATGAAAAGGTGAGTGCAGAGTTAGCTATTTCTCAGGGTAAGGCATCAAGTGCACTGCAATCTTTTGGTCCTGAAGAACACAAGAGAAGAAGTAAGAATAGGAAATTAATGAGAACAGCAGGAGGGACTACATGGGAAGATCACACTTTAAGTGATTGGAATGATGATGACTTCAGGATCTTTTGTGGCGATTTAGGAAATGATGTCACAGATGAACTTCTGACTAGGACATTCAACAAATTTCCTTCATTTCTGAAAGCTAAGGTTATAAGAGACAAAAGGACAAATAAAAGTAAAGGATATGGCTTTGTCAGCTTTAAAGAACCAGGAGATTTTACAAAAGCAATGAAAGAAATGAATGGTGAGTACCTCTGCATGAGTTTATTTCACTTACATAAAATTGATGCATTTACTGCAACATGTCACACCTAATCACTACATTTATTTTATTTTTCATACATTACTTTTGTCCCGCTGGGCGCCATCCAAATGACCGAAAGAAATACGGCATATTAACCACATCCCGTGGAAAATCATCTTTCTTAAGATACCTTTCCAAACTTTCTTTTGATGTAGGTGTTTCCAGGTTGGCTTTCTTGTGAAGTGCAACAATTAAACGACCGTATGGGTATTCTGAGTAGTCAATATCCTCTTCCTTGATTCCTTGCGCTAATTGTTGTGCGCGAAACATCGCTAGTCGGTTTTCAGGAGTATATGCGTTGAAGTAAACACCTTGATAGGGCAAACCGCTTGGGCCCCAGCCTTGCGATGTGAAATATCTTTTATTAGAGTTTGGGTAGTAATCTTCACTGTCATCTGGTACATCAATTGAATCTATTCCCTCAGAATCAAATTCAGGAAATGCAATTGTTTGCGTTTTAGAGTCATGAAGGGTTGATTGGAAGGACGGTTGCATAAGTAGTACGGTGAGCAAGATAAATAGCATTTTCCTGTGAAGACGTAATTAATACTTATAATTTCTTCAAAGTCGATAATTTTATACCTTAATTTACCTGTCGTTTTAAATTGATTTCAATCGCTGTTAAATGCCAACTTTGTTTCTTTATTATTATGGTTAGACTTCTTGTCCAGCGGTCATCTGGGCCTCGAATGCCATAAATAAACTTTCCGGGAAGATAACACTTACATCCCTTCCACCGCTTGCGCCAATCAAATTCTACAGATTGTGTTATGCTGACATCTTGTTTTTTATTTTCAACTTGAATGAATAATGCACGTTTGCAATCTCAAGATTATTAATTGCAATCTTTTACGTAATTCTCATTTGTTGCCAGGACGATACGTGGGGAGCCGTCCAATTAAACTACGTAAGAGCTCCTGGAAAAATCGCAGCATCGACGTTGTGCGCAAAAAGGAAAAAGAGAAGCAAACGTTGCTCTCAATGCTCGCCTCCGGTAGCAAATAAGTGGTAAGATCTTATGTAGTGTGTCCTCAAGCGCACAGCTTTGCTCTGATTTGAAATCGATTTTCGTCATCGTAGCTGCGATGCATGCAACTACTGGGAAATGGGCGCATTTTTAACAACCACAAAAAAACTTCAAACATCGACAAACATGTCAAATGGAAGATCTTATCTTTGTGGAATATGGATTAAATGGTGAAGAATAAAGTAAGGCAGGCAACATTTAACTTGAATAAATATTTATTATTAGAAATTCCTGTTTGAGGATGTTTCCAGTTCCAACATCATTCCATCAGTGATCAACGTTGAAAAAAAAAAGAAGAATCTCTGTTGAACTTAATTTCAGGCAGTAAGTATTTATTTCATTTAATTACTTGGGCCTCGAAAATTTAAACCTTATTCGTCACCAAAATGTTCTAAATATTCTGATGTTGGAGAAGTGCTGTGAGGATGTGATGATCGTTTCTCCGTTCGAGGAGAATGACCACCTTCTTCTTGGGGAGCCTTGCCCGTATCATATTGCCTCTTTAAGTAGTCAATTATATCTAAGAGAGAGTCTTCAGAATCCACGATAGGGGCTACAGTTGGCTCAGGCGGAATTAAGTCCTGCGAATAGCGGACAGTAAAACGCGCACGCCAAATTGGTACAATACCTGGTGGCGTAGAACGATCTTCCACCTGTGGAATGCGTCCAACTGATTTCTCTTTAGCTTCTTCCTCCATGCTTGGGAAGATTTCCCGCGACTTTTCTTTTGACTCTCTTGGCTTTTCTGCAGCATTAAGTGAGAGTTGATCAGCTCCAAGATAATCAAACTTAGGGTCTCTCATGTTAACATAGAATCCGAATTGAATCCATTTATCTTCGAATGTATGAATGCCAGGTCCGATTGGAAGATTGCGTTTGAAAGGTCCATGGTAACGAATATCGCATGGATACGTGAGAATTCCTGCACCATCCATACGTCCGTCAATCCAAACACCTTGATTGAAAACCATAAATTATTTATTATCTTATTATAGACAATATTAATATCTTTACCATAATGTTGCACGTTTTCCTTGCTGTACGTATATGTCCCAAGCCCATGACGCCATCCTTTGTACCAAGACCCTTCGTATGTGTCGCCGTTTATGTAGTAGTAGATCCCGTGACCATGTTTGTTGTCCTTTCGCCACTGTCCGATATATTTCGATGCGTCCGGGTAGAAAAACGTGCCGAAACCGTGCTTTAAGCCTTTGCGCCATTCGCCATCGTAGCGCGCGCCGCTGGGGAAACAATAAAGTCCTTTACCATGACGTAGGCCGTGGCGGTAGTTTCCTTCGTAAATATCCCCGTTTGGGAGTAAAGCACTGCCATAGCCGTGGCGTTCGTTGTTTTCATCTCTGCTGCCTTCATATTCCTATGGAAGTAGTTTAGTGATGTTTTGTGCGGTTTAATACTGAGGAACTTACCCCAAATGGGTATACATCAACGCCAGGACCTTCCCCAGCGCCTTCACCTTCCCCAGCCATTTTGACAGTTTATATACAGACGAAAATGATTTCAATAGCATAAAATATGACATTTTCAAAGCTTGCTTTATATTCTGAGATGAAAATGATTGAGTATTACGTGGCAATAAATTAAATGCAGATAAAATTTCAAAATTATTTATTCTTTGGTATTTTCAACAACATGCTTCATAGTCAGATTTAGAATGATGGATGTCGGGGAAGCTATAAATCGACCAAAGAATTATTACAATTAATCACAAACAAGGTAATCTTGATGTGTTAAGTGTGTTATTATTGGTATTTTATTTCTGCCTCTAAGTACTTTAGTTAATGATTGGTCATTGAACAGCTTGTGTTTAAAAATATGAATATTAGTAACCCGTGTCTTGTATCACCTTCAAACCCCAATAATTCAAAGCAATCAATGCAGATCAAGCAACCTAGCGTGGAAATGACGATTGCAAAATAGTCACCAAGTATTTGTTAATACCTACGCTAACTTCGTAATTGGTAACTCGACCTCTGCCTAAATTTATGATATGTCTGTCACATTAACGCCTTTTGTGTTTCGTAAGATTACTCAACAAGTCCCTATTAGAATTAATTCAACAATGAAAGGATTTGCAGCATATGCCGCTTCGTGTCACTACAAAGTTTACAAAAAATGCTGCATTTTGTAATCTTTACTCGTAATTAATTCGAATTTATTTGTCATTCAATCGTAGAAATGATGCGCTAGAGGGTAACGAATGGCAAACGCCAGACAGGTACACGCGATTTGGATGCCGATCAATATACTCGTCAGCTTTGCCTCGTGCGTAGGCCCTTTGAGCTTGAGGACGAGATTGATCAACGTGAAATTGTTTGTCACAACTTCATTCCCTTTGGCCTGCCACTTGATAAGACCAAAGGCGCGGAAAAGGTAGATGATGATACGACCCACGCAGCTGATGTCACGCAGATTAAAGCGCGTACAGCTCATCTCCAGCTTGTCAGTCTTCGAGTTGAATTTCGGAAGCCGGTGGCGTGGACAGGGCACCAAGTGGAATAGCTGCGGTACCGAGTAGAGAAAATTGAACACTTGCGGTATGAAGAAGAGGAGCGTTGTTTTACTGAAGTGGCCTAGGATGCCCACAACGGCGAAAGTCATCCCAGAGAGGTAGCAAAATGTATCACCGACGAAAACTTTCGACGGGTACCTGAAAGAATAATACATGTTCAAACATAAATAAAAGAAAAATAGTTTGGTAGAAGCAGTTGAAATCATCGTATATTTTAAAACTATGGACAATTTAGGGAAGTGACGAAATTTCCTTGGGCGACGTATTCTCTCCTGTTTCTTAAGTTTCACCCAGTTGCTCCCTCAGGAACCAGTGAATCACACGCAGGCGCATTTTATGAGTTCCCATACTCCGCCCGTGGAATTTCGCAAAGATTTGAACCTCGCCTGGTGGGGCGGTGGCCTAGTAAACCAACCGACACGATCAACAAATTGATAATAACAAATCGAATCTAATTGCAACACAATGTGTCACCATCAGAAGCAGATGATTGCCTCATCAAAAACAATTTTATGTGGTGCGAACAGCTTAAGAAATCGTCTTACAAGTACTCTAATTTAAGGTTATGTGAGCATCAAGGAACAAAATTGCTAATTTTCCACTTGAGAAACAACAAATTAAATGTTTACACATCGCTGCTCGTTGCGGCGAGGAACAATATGGTTCATCGCATGCCTTCAAATATTCGTAATCACATCGTACTTCTTTCTACAAGCCGAAAGCCCTTCACTCAGAAAGTCATCTGTGCAATTCCTTCAATCAAACATCACCACTCCAAATATTCCAACTTTCCTCACAGTGCAAGATTCAATACAGCTAAATTCTACTCTAACAAGGAGCTACTACATCGATTTCAATTCTTCCCTGTGTTATCATAATGGAACTGATATCAAAAGAATGCAGCGGAGTTACATCTCTTGGAAATGTGAATGTATGCCAAATTATCATGGAAGTGACTGTAGTCAACCAGAAGTCATCTGGAGGGCACTACTCGCGTACCGAAAGAGACTCCTTAATAAGGAGCGTAAGGAAGATCGGAAAATCTTATATTTATTCGAAGTTAATGACATCACAATGACAATCAGTGATATACGAGTATCAGAACTGGAAGCAGCAGTAGATCTCTTCATATTGTATGAGATTGGAAGTGATTCAATAGAAAAGCAGTTGAAATATGGATTTATGAAGAAGTATCACAAGAAAATTCTATATCTGAGACTTGAATCAAGAAATGAAGTTGGTAAATTGTGGAAAACATGTGCTAAACTCCTAGAAAACTTAAAAGGTGAAGATATTATTCTGCACACAGGTCATAATGAAATTCCTAATGTAGCTGGATTGAAATATTTGAAGTTGTATGACTTTAAATTTCCTGAACCAATTTTCTTGCGGTATCGGTGGTCGGTTTTCGGCTTCTTTTGGATGCATCCTAATAAAACTAAATTATCTCCTGCTATTGTAACTGTGAAATACCTCCAAAGTATTCTTGAAGGAAACATTGACAAATTAAGGAATCAAACGGGCAATTTTATAATCGGGGATTTGAATCACTTTGGTGGCTGGTTTTGCGAGTTTTGTAACGATCCCGGAAAAATAATCGATGAATTAACATTGTTTAGCGATAAATACAAGCAATACAAAAGCTTGCTTTCAAACGGAGCATTAAAACTGAACAATTTGTCCAAGAATCAAGTAATTGATGTGAATACAATCGAAGATTTGATTGAGAACGGCATTTATATTGATGGCAAGACTGATTTAGTCAAAACGCATCGATTTAGGGATAATTATTTCGCGCCTACGTCCTTGATGGAAAATACTTGGAAGTACGACTATTTAATGATGAATATTTACTCAAAAATGGATTATTATGAGTGATTTGATATTAGCTGGTGTAATGCTTAGACGTGTTTTACTCTGAATTCGAAACTTGGCTAGTAATTGCTTAACATGTAAATACTGTAAAATGAATGAAAGTCTGTGATAGTAGTTTTTCATCAACTGTTACATATGTAAAGTAATAATAAGTCAAAATATGAAATTGTGGCTTTTTAAAAGCTTGTTTCTTTGTCAGGTGCAGCCGGTGCGGCAAAACAAAAACGGGTGGAGTGATGTAACTAAGTTACAAGACATAGCTTTGGAAAACTATTTTCACACCAAATACTGCTTGCATTATACATTTTTCCCTTGAAACTAATTCAAGGGAGAACTAAAGTTACTAACTTTTAACTGACAATCGAACAGCAAATGACAGGTCACTTTGCGGCCGGCAAGTAAAGCGCGTACAACACCGTATATGATCCAATTGGAAATCCAAGAAAAGTGCAAAAAATCATCAAAGTAAGTTCCATCCACGAGTGATCCGCATAGAGTAAGTAATTTTCTACCTATTTTGCGTAGAATATTGTATGAATATCTAAATTTTTGCGAAAAAACTTGCAAATATTTGTTGCGAAAATCATAACCGCTATAAGTTCCTAGTAAGTAAGTTGCGCGCAAAAGTTACTAAACTCGGAAATGTACCTAAATAACCCACACGGGAAGAAATTTACGCAAACAATAACGAATTCTCTCACTTTTTAATAAGTAGGCAAATGCCTTTATAAATTTGAAGCTTTATATATATATATACATGGGAACGTTTTGGAGACTTACCAATTATGCTTTAACAACGCTGCCGACGTGGCAATATAAGGCATCATGAAATAAATGCTCATCTGGTGAGTCCAAGTATTAGAAGACACTTCTATGAAGTTGAAGAGCAGAATTGACACTGCAATCACAATACTTTGCCCCACTTCAAGTCCATTGACACCAGCCAAAATGTTTATTGCATTTGTACAGAACACAGCCAGCATCCCCATGTACACATAGTATAAAACACCCAAATTCACAGTTAGCCCCAGGTACTCCCGAAAGGGCTTCGGCACTACAATCGTCGTTGAGTTATAGTTTACAAAGTAGACCATCAGCAATGGCAGTGATGCTATTGTAGGCAACAGTAACTTATGTCTCCATCGGAGATCCAACACATCATCAGCAAATCCCAGCAACAACATGCAACAGATGGATAGTAATGCTGCTATCAGCTCCACAAACTAAAATACAACACATATCAGATTGATGTTGTTGTTAAGGTAAATATGTGTAGATAATTTAATTTTAGCTACATACTTCATGATGTGGAAATTCACCCCCAATCAGTGTATCACTGAATGGTATTGGTATGAAGAGGAACATTGTGATAAGGAACATACATCCGCATACAACACCAATAGCTTCCGGCCTGAAACGCATGAAAATTAGTCAATTATGGATGGAATTTACGGTGGCATTCATGTGAAAACAATGAGAAACAAGGTTTGTTTATCGGGTCATAACCTACACTTTGTCTTGTGTTGTCTTGCTCATATCGATGCCAAACAAATTGGCCTTGATGAACTTGTCCCGAAGTTTCGGGATTAGGCGCACCGTCACTAAATACACCCCGACCGACATACACGCGTTTATTATCATGGGAATCATAATTTTCCACGGATTCCCTTCGTTTTCCGAGTCGAGCCCGTCCTCAAGATCTTCGTACACGCGCGCCATGTTTAATGTTCTTATCAATGAGTGCGCGTAGAGCACATGAGTTGGAAGATTGTTGTGAGTTGGACAGCTGTTCCAGCGTTAAAAGGTTTCGTGGCTCATTCATTGAGCAGCAACTAGAGTTACTTCAGGAATAGGATTAAGCAAAACCCAATTCATATTACAATGAATAAATTTATTCATTTGCTTTGCTCATAGTATCATCTACACTCAATAGAGGTCTTATCATTTCTTTTTTTAATTAATAGAGCTATCAAATAAAAAACAGGTAATAAACTAATAACTGATAGAAAAAGTATTGTGTGCATAACACAATACATTTATATGACTTATAATATCTTCTCAAACTTGTGTATCTTGTACTGCTAGTCAACTTTTGTGGGTTTTGACTTTGACAGTTTGGTGGGAAAATCTTTGGCTGTCCCATAAGCTTTGTAAATGTAGAGCCCCAAAGCAACATGTAACACAATTACAGCTGCTACTGCAGACCAAACATTAGCTGAAACACTTTCAGTATGTAACATTCCTGAAACAATTCATAATGTGTTATTACAATTAGAGTAAGGTGTTAACAATCATGTGATGTGACTTACCTTCAAAAACTAGAATTTTCGTTACAAAAAAGGTCGAAATTGGAGCTAGGATTATGAATATGGAGTATGCCAATACTGTGAGAAACGCAGAACTACCCGAATCTGCCATTTTTAATAATATTTAATAGTTTTCATCGGCGCATTTGAGAAGGGTGCCGACAGAAAGGTTAGTGCACTGTAAACAGAACGGACGTTGAGGGCGATGTAGGATACCGACGATTAACGCGTTGAAACGATTCAAACCGAGCGCATTTTACTTTGAAAGTTTTGTATTTCAAATTTCAATAGACATGGTACTGTATTTGATCTATTTAATGCATTCTAGACTGTAATATAAGAGGTCCTAGAATAGTATCGATATAATTGTGTAACTTTTTGCACTTTTCTTTTGTATTAACATCGTTACTGCTTCCCCAAATAATCATTCCATCGGCACCGTAGTTTTTGAAGAGCGAGATTGCATTGTTCCAATCTTCGCTGTTTAAAAAGTCCTTGGAGTCGCGGTAGACAAACCAAAAGTATGGATATATTTTCTTCTTTTCAGCGAATTGATTGCGTATACGGGCGGTTTCATATACACGTCCTTCCATTAATTGTTGTCTTTGAAAGGGTGACAGTACTTGACTTAGATATAAAGATGGGTGAAGACTCTGAGATGCACCAAACATCCAAGCCAATCTAAAAATTGTGATGGTATACAAAACGTGTGAAACGTGTGAAAGTATGTATATAGTTTCTCTACTGTTTGATTTACCTGTCATTATCTGCAACAGTAGCATCACTACAAACATACTGGTAATTTGGTGATTGCATATTATAACAATATGGATAGGCATAATATCCCCATGTGGCATTAGGTCTAAGTACTTTAGCAAGTTCAATAGTTTCCTCGACGTATTTCCGCCCTTCTTGTTGAAAACGTCGTTCCGCTTCAGCGTTTAATTGCGACAGCGTCCATTTAGGATGCAGTTCTGCTTCAATTTCCACTGAAAGCCGTTTGTAAGGCAATAAAGATTTCCAGTTTTGGCGATAGATAGGTCGCCACACTTCAAAATCAATCACAGCCAAACCTATCACAGAAACGATATCATTAATTTGGTGAAATAAATATGCACTTGCACAGTTTTACCATTATAATTCAAATCTGGAAAATCATTCTCAACAGCTTCAGCAAACATTTCCAAGTGATTTGTTAAATTTCCTTCTTGAGGTACGCCTCCATTGCGTAGAAATTCATAACCACCTTCTGTCAGAATAGCTGGAAAGTTACCTGGATCATACATTATGCCCATTTTGTCTCCCTTAAAAGAGTCATTCTTGTTTGTTATGATTCCGTATTTTGTCGTAAGGTGCTCAAAATGATAGCCTTTTCCTCTGCATTGGAATGTGGGTACATTCCAGATGATATCGAACGAGTTATCAACGACATTGATGACAAAAGTGCTAAAATTTCAAACAGTTTAAAATGCATGTCATTTTTGTGTGAACAAATAACGTTTACCTTTGGGTATTTGTTAAAAATGTTATTAAGATAGCACGTATCATTGAAGCAGTAATTGCAGTCATTATGACAAAAGTTCCTAACGATATCAAGTTTATACGTCCTCTAAACTACAACTTTTATTTTAGGAAAATATTTGCTAAGTAACTTTATTTGTGTACCTAGTATTAATTATGACGTTAGGAGAACAAAACGGTTTTGATTAGAACTGGTCTCAAACCATTTAGATTGTTACTTTATATAGTCCCAAATTGTTTAAAGTTATCCACTCCAAATTTGGTTTAATTTGAAATTATTAACAATAATTAACAAAATTTACACATAAAAAAATGATTTTGATTGATATTTAGCGCATTATTCAATGAATCGCCGCAAAATCTGATTTGTCACTTTGTAACAAATCCTTACAATCAAAAATTTTCTAAATTTAATTCCGTCTTTTAGGACACTTTAGGATCAACTGACTAACTTTCGGTTTACTCTTTGCGGTAAATATTGCGCCTGTGTTGATGGAAATTGGTGAAAATAATTAGGTCAAGTGCAGAGTTAATTAGTCCATCCAGTTCGGGTCGACGCAGCTCGGAAGCACTTTCTGTTTTTTACATTTTTATGCGTTGTTTGCAATACAGTTAATGCAGGGCATGCTGGTCCCCGGCTGCAGAGTGACTGCTCTACACTTGCTGCAATTACCGCAATGCGCGAATTTATTAATTTACCGCGTGGAAATATTTGGTCAACAACAGCGTTGTTTGTTCAAGCACAAGTGCTTGTAGTTTCACGTTACGCGTTCAAGTGATTGGGAAGTGAGTAATGAATTTGCTGTTAACAACTAACAATTACAAATTACGCATAGACCCGCAAGTTATTAATTAATAGATATCTGCTAATGTGGTATTTATACATGTAGGAATGCTACAAACGCACTTGCGAAATATTTATGAGACCGCCCTATCTCACGGAATGAGGAATGTTGCATAAATGACTAAAGAAGTATGATTGACCTTTTTTTTTCTAGTGATTAAGATTACACTTCCATTCAATTAGTAGACAGTAATGTTTTGGTATAAACACATCATTGCTTTAATAATATTAAAGTTCAAATTCTAGTAGAAACTCATCGTTGACTTAGGTCATCCTCTCAATTATACAAATCTCTCTTCCAACAGCCATTTCACACTCATCCTCCTGTTGATTTTCTGTTTCGCAGATTTTCACAATTTCTTGCACGTTTTTCTCTTCGCCCCCGACGTGTATCTTTAACAAATCCACATTAATATTATTCTTGGCATCAATCTTCTCCATTTTAATCAACATACACCGATTGTAACATGTCAAACTATAATCGGTTAAATTCATCATACTCTTTGGCATTATATCGAAATCAATTTCCACTTCGGTCTCATTAGCACAAACCTCAGCTAGGACCTTAATTCCTACTGCTTTGAAAACACAGAGGTTGTAACTTTGTGCCCGTTGACAAGTTTCCAAATTCTTTGTTTCTTCATTGCATACAACTGCTACATTGCGAATATTTAGCGGGATGTTTTCAGTGTTAAAAGCACCATCATGGGTTAGAATTCCAACTTTTTCTAAAATGCAACGATCCATACATGCTAGATTTGATAGAGTTTGATTATGGAGCGTGGTGATGTTTAGTTTAAAAAGGCATTGCTCACGAAGTTCTGTGTAGAGTTGGATTTCTGGTGAAGTATCTGTGTCACAGATACCATTCTACAGAAATAAGTCATTATTGATTATTTCGGACTACTTTGCTTAGTTTTACCTTCAAAGAAATGCAGATTATGAAGATGAGAAATAACTCCCTGGAATTTATTACTTTGCAAGGATACATCGTTCTAGATTAACACTTTCTTCTTAATTTCAACTTGACGAAATGTTTCAAATTCAATCTGCAATGCAAACAAATGTTGCTTACTACGCTGATTGTGTCTTTATGTGTCTTTTGTCACTGTAGTCCTACAGTATATTTGTTACACTTGATGTTTAAATAGAGCATAAGTGAACTGAATCATTGAGCGCACTGGTCATTCACGAAAAGTCATGAACTCTAAACGCTGAAAGGAATTTAATTCAATCAACGCGAAACACCCGACACCTAAACAGAACTGAATTCAGACATGTGAAAAACAAATTAAAAACATCCTAATCAAATGCTCAAACAAAGGATCCAAAGCGATAATATTTATTCAATAGAACTCTGGCAATTATAATTATTGGAGGTAACTAGAACATGACAAATACATACAATAAGCGTTTAGTTAAGGTCATCATTCTCTTAAAATTATTTCATACATTGAACAATCAAAGGCACACATGCTCTATTCGCAAATATCTAATTGTTGCTAATTGTAAATCCACTTTAAATGCTAAGAAGGTTAAGCTAAACATTTCAAGACTATAGATTTTAAATGGAAGTTTTTTGAGCACAAGGCCTTCAAACAACAGGTTTCAAACAGAAATATTAAGGCGTTAGTTAATATTCATTTGTTGTTTAACAGTATGTATAAAGTTTTCGCTATTTGGATACTGCCAATAAGGCTAACAATTTACAAATTGGTCGATTTTTATATGCGGAAGAAATAATATCATATTTTAGTGGAAAGTAATGACTCAGAAGAAAAGTCTAAGGTAATTCGTATATGTTTAGAGGTCAGTTGGGTAGGTAGAAGTCTTTGCACGTTTAATTACTTTCTATCATTAACAAAAATATATTGATTATGTATGTTTTTAGTGTGAAGTGTGAGGTTTTTCGGAAAATATTTCCATTATCACGCTGGTAATGTTTCCAGTTATAATCTCGTCCCATTTGAAACATTTCTTTCTTATCATTTCCAAGTATTCCATATACTATCTCTTGCATTTAAAAGGCTCATCCATTGATTTGTCGTTAACTTGAAATAGAGTGGGGACACAAGTACTTTAAATGGTATTTTCATAAATAATTTTAAATAATACAAAATAAAATACATAGAACATTATAATAGACAATAAAATATTTAAATAGTATAACAAAAATATAGAATATATTTATATAGTTCGATAGTTTTTATGAATATAAAGAATATTTTTGCGTATTCTTTCTTCTAATCATTTCGTTCTTCACTTGTTATAGTCATCATATATCCTTAAACAATCAAATATCGCATCCTAAGTCATAGTATCACCATTCCGTTCCATTCTCTTTACTCAACTTCATCATCAAAGATCTGTCAAAATACTTTCGGTTACATTGCATTACAAAATTATTTTCGAAATTCATTCTCAAAATATTCCAGTTCAACTCTTAACCATTATTCCTCGCTTTCGAATACCTTTTGCTATATTTTCACTTTAGGTCATTAATGTTTCTTCCGATTTCTTGTGTTTGCTCTGTAAATTACCTGTCTATAAGTCTATGAGTTTGAGATAAACATTTCAACACAGATTAAAATTAAAATATGAAACTATGAGAACATAAACGTAACACGTCAAATTGTCCAACACAACGTAAAGTTATATACGCATTATAAACTATAAGTTAGTCATTAACAAGTAATTATTTTCTCTTTAGAGTTATAACTAGAATAGAATTTGGTACTCGGTACTTCTTAATAATTCACTCTTCCTATGCATTTCAATGTGTCGTTTCTTTTTGTCCTTCATTTGCATCAATAACATGGTAACTATCTCTAAACAAAGATACAACACGAATAAATATTCAAACTTGCAACAAGTTAAACTCCAACTAATTTCCATCATTTCTCACTCAAATGGAGTAAAACTTTATAAAAGTTAGTGTTGATTGTGTGATAAATTCTGCATCTGAGGCACTCAAACATATTAAGCCATCTTTTCAACAAACCCGCCATCATTATTGTTGCAACTCAAATTTGACGCTATTTCCGCCAAGGTGTTAAGGCCGGACATGTCATTCTCAAATACGTTCGCTGAGGTGTTGTTTTTGAGATGCGTGATATTGTGCTTATTCTTCCTTTTTTTGGATCCAGTCTGTTTCTCGCCTCCATTAGGAGCTTGTTTAGATATTTTCAAACCATTTTGGGTTTTTGACAAGTCCAATTCAGCTTCTACGAAAGTCCTCTTCTTGTTAGTCTCAGGTTCTGCCATAACTCTTTTCGCTTTATTTTGATTCTTGGAGTTTTTCGGTTTCCGTTTTTTTGTGGCCTTCTTTTTCTGAATGTAAGTATCATAGGATAAATTAGGCAGTTCGGATATGCGGGCATCTAAGTCAAAGGAAGGAATTGCCTTGGAATAATCGGCAACGTCGGAGATTTCTGAGATTTCAGACATAGTCCTGCTACGTTTATCATAGGAATCATTACGACTATTGCAATGGTTTTGTTGGCATAGGTGATTTTGTGTGTTCTGCGAGTTTTTAAGAGATCCTTCGTGCTCCTGAGTTTCTGATTTTGGTCTAGTACTTCCTACTATCATATTAGCAACAATTCCATTAGTACCAGACAGTCTTTCTTGTAACTTCTTAATAGTTGACGTCAACTCTAAATTGTTGTTTGCCATATTCAATTGCCCTTCATTTGCCTTCTCAATACCACTTCTTTTATTCCTTATCAACCTCCCATTAGCCATGATATCCGCGTATCTATTACCTTTTCCCTTTCTGTGAGATTTCCTACCATTACTTCCTGTTTCATCATCTTGATCGACAGCGTCCTTCTCGAAGAGATTCCTAACCAATTTTGTGGACACTGTTTTAACTTCAGCCTCGGCTGCAATCCTCTTTTTCAAAGGTTTAGGAGGTTCCGAATGTTGGACTATTTCTTGTTTGACTATTGAAGTTGCGTATGTGATTTCCTGATCAGTTTTATATTGGTTTCCTCCGGGAGATGGCACAGCTGTAAATAAAGATGACAACATTCCAATCTGCGACTCGTCAGCTAACTTCCCAGGTGTGAACAGTCCACAAGGACTAGTTGCATTTGCAGAGCCAGTGGTGATCGAAGCAGAAGTTGGTCTTTCTAAGAAGGCGGTGGTTGGACTCATAAATGTGACTGGTGGGGGTGGATCTGGTTTGGTTGGACGTGTTGGTAGAGTACGCAGCGGTGGTGCTGGGAGTTTGTACCATTTGAAATCAGGGTGCGCATCGAAGAAGGCGTCTTTATACTGAAATCAGAAGTAAACAAACTTTGATTGAATAATTAAGGGGGGAGGGAAAGCGCGAACCTACCTGCTTCGCCAATTTAGTATACGGATCTTTGTCTTTCGCATCCAACAAAGACCACCATTCGCCTAATATTCTGGTAACACCTCTGTTCTCCAAAGTTGGAAAAATGTTCCTCACAATAGGTCTGTGTTTCTTGCAGAAAATCAAGAAGGCATTCATGGGCCGTCTTGCATGATGAGAAGGTGACACTGTATCTGCACCATCCTCTTCTTTTTGGTCTTTTGATTCATTATCACGATTATTGTCGTTTTCCTCGTCATTGGAAACCTTTTCGATGTCCACCTTACAAGTCCCGTTTGAAGGACTATCGTGCCAATTAGCACCTTCCGATCCTCGAACATTTATAGCTTCTTTATCATTCGGTTGATGACTGATGCTAGTCGTTTCGTCCATTTCATTTTCTTGGTTGTTATTCATATTACCCCATGTTTTGAGAACATGAGTAGAACCATTCAGTTGCAAATCGGTATTTGCGTTGTTATTAGTAGTGTTGGTGTTATTATTGTTGTTCATGCTGAAATTATTCTTCCAGATCTCACTGACATTCTTTGCGTCAATTGGCTTTTCATTAGTGTTTGTCATTGTCGTCATGGCGGGTAATGAATTACGATTTCTTTGATAGGAAGTAACGATGTTGCTATTTTCGGACAGAAAACTCATATTCGTGCATCTGTAATCAAATGGTTTACATGTTACGTGACTAAAATACAGATCAGTCAAATTGTTTGTAATTAATTTTCATGTTTTACGCAATTTCTAACATGATAGAACGCATTTGGTTCTAATTATTTATTTACACGATAGGAGCGTAAAATTTAGATAACTTTAATCCATTGATTAAACATTTATTCATTCCTTGTTTAGCATGTAACTAGAAAAATGGTTGCAAGTTCTTTGTAGATGCTACGTATTTACATTATACTTCAAATTCCTTAACTTCGTAAAACATGTCGTTGTCTAAACAATGTTAGAATACCATCGAAAATTCCAGCTCTCCTAGTCATAATTATGATAGGCAACTATCATAATTAACCTCTGTGGTTACAAGTGCAACCACTATAACAATCCTTGCGCTACGTATCTGCGTCCATTTCCAAAGCTAAGGTGATAACCGATAAGCCCGATAACAACTTGACTCAATAACGAAACAAGCGATAAAGCAAAGGCGGAATTAAACAAAGAAAACTAAACATCAAGGAAAAAATATTAAAACCAATTATAGTCGACAGTAGCGAATTATTTATTAATATGCATGAATTAATAAATGTCTCGAGTGTAGCGATAACAAGAAAAATCAGGAAAGTTGAATAAAATACTGAATGTTACTGAAGTGTCACAATATCTCCGTAGTGCCGTAAGCACGGATCTTGAAAAGAATTACCTAAACTTTTGTTCGTTGCAAGGGAAAGTGAAGCATTACAGAGAAGCTTTAAAATTAGATCAGTATTAGGAAGATTTAGAAGAGATTGGAGTAAATTGGCAAATGAAGTAAATGTTACAGTTATAGGATGCAGTGTGTGTGTGTAGTTATTGGCGATTATTCAGTCATCGTGCTATACAATTTTGTGTGTACGACGCGATGTTGAAAGCGTTGAAAATCCCACGCACCGCCGTTTTGTGTTGCTTTGAGCTATGACTTTAATGGCACATCGGTGAGCGAGTTTTTTCAGATGATGGCAATGAGTAATATCTGACAGTATTGGTCTAATTAATTTCCTATCAACTTTGGGACAAATATGCAGAAGAAAGTACGACGGTTCTGAAATTCAATCTGATCCACCTTAATACATTATTATGTTATATCGTTTGGATTGTTTTTTCTCGTTGTTTTCATGATATCCCTTACATTCCCTGGATTGAGAATTCTGCAACTCTGGAAACCAAGGAAAACTAGGAGAGTAAAGAGTAAATTAAGGACTCAAAGTAAGGATAATATGATTAGGAAGTATGTCTAGGATACCAAAATGACTTTTATTGAGTTTAGATGAATATTATCGACAACTAAAGAATAATAAGCCTGTTTTTATAGGTTTCTTTTCACTCTTTGCTTCTTTACGCGTTTGACTTGTTTCTTCGTTTGTTGGTACGCGCGTAATTGATTGCTCAATGTCCTACTTTATAACACTTTTCAAGACTTTCTCGGATGCAGCGCTCGTCGCTCGGATTCCGAATTCGCAACATGGCTCGCGCCGCAAGATCTCGAGGATCTCTAATTAGCGTCCGCAATGTAATCTGTAATGCGTTACGATTTCGTCACACAATGGACGCACTCCAAATCTACCAACGCACACACATTTATCGCCCATGTAATATGCTTTGACACTCGCTCAATCGCGGCCGACCGACCAATCGAATACATGTCAATGATATAATTTCATAATGAGTCGAAATACGAACTGATGCAGAATGGTGTGTAGGTGTACGATGCAAATGTGTGCCGCTGCTGTATGCTGTGAGTGTCAAGTGAAGTTTAATGCAATGCATATTTCGCGTTTCAAGGTCATTGCACACTAACACACTTCCCAAGTGGACACTCGTCCAGCAAGTAACAAATACACCGAAAATCCGAAGGATTACTTGGATCGCTTTCCGTACACACAAACTCACTGCGAAATTTGGACACAGTACAGATGTATTTGAAGTTTATTTCGTTTACACAACATACAACTGGTTGCACCATTTTTATATCGCGTCACCGTTCGAAACAGACGCGAATTTCGCATCAATTCTTGAATGAAATCTCATCCTGCAACGCTTTGCAGCGTTGATTGTGAATGAAAACTTACTCTTGGAGTGGTCACAGCACAACTTTTCGTCCTTTCCACGCGAATTCGGTTGTTGCTACGGATATTTACCTTCTTGTTTGTTATAAATAAATGCCAATCGCGCGCTGCGAGCAGTCACTAATCACTGCATACACCGACAGCAGGAGCAAGCACCAAGCACAGCAGCCCCGCAGTGCAAACACACAGCGTCAGTGCATGTACACCAGCGCACACCGACAGAGAAATAAGTTACTTACATGACGTCACCCGGAGACTGCAAATTCGTCGTCGGCGGCCGTGAAATCGCGCCGATTTTTAAACATGGCCGCCGGCAGAATTTTGAATGATGGGGGCCTGCAGAGTTAGTGATGTTACGATGGTGGATTGCACCCCGGTGCGAAGGTGGTTTCTGTCATCTTGCAAGCGAAAACGGCAGCGGTGATGTTGCACACAGCAAACACGCACACAAAAGCAGCGGAGATGGCGAGTAGACTGGTAGCAGGAATGAGCTTTGGTTACGGCGCAAGCGCGAAAAGCACGCAAGTGTCAAAGTTGTTTAGGTTCGTCAGCTGTTTTGGGTGTTTTGTTAGCAGTAAAGAAGCGATAAAGCGCGTGCGCACAGCAGGAATACATACCATTGCAATGTACTTTACACATGCACGGCGGCATTCCGACTAATGCAGTTCCAGCACCGTGTAACTCAACGCGAATGCTGTGAAGCCATAGAATTTCGATGAAAAAATGGAGTCGGCCATTCTAAAGATTAATATTTTCTTGATTTATCACATAAAACAATGAAACAATCACACAATTCATCAAACGACATCTACAACTATCATAATTTTGCTGATTTTATTAATTGATCTCTGCGGTGTGCACGTTAAGATCCTACGGTATTTTCCATGGATTCGCCCATTTGTTGAACAACTGTCGTTGAAAAAGTTGCGAGTGAGGGAAACGAGCGTAAAGAAAACATACGAATATGTTATTGAATAATGCGCTAAGATTGGTCCAATTTGTTGCGCACGATTTTTTGTTCTACAGCTTAATCTATAAGAGTATGAACCTCACGAAACCTATTAAAATCAGTTGGACTGGCAGATATAAAAACTCGAAAGAATCATTGAAATGGAATACAATTAATGATAGTATAGAATGACATACTTGAAATAAATACGAAACTGTTTACGACGAGTTAATCAAGTACAGAGTTGATATTTACACAAGTGTGTGATGAATACGTTGAATAGAAGCAAAAGGCACATCATCAAACGTTGCACTTTAATATTTGTTTATTATACTTTTTACTTATTTTCTGGGATCGTTCGTCTCGAAGTTGATGAATGTAGAGGAACAAACATGTCAAGAAATGAGTGTAATAGCAATTACGACTTCCATTTTGTGACTAATTTTAGTCAAAAATTATTGCTTATACTTGAGTCCAAAAAGGGAACAAATAACCAAAAGTTAAGCCGAAATTTTTGATGTATTTTCAAGAAAAATTGAGAAATTGAATGAATGTCATACTGATATACATAATGAAAGAGTGGTCATGCTTGTTATTTCACATGGTTTTTATTGCATGCGACAATCAATGACATTGATTTAATCGCCTGCACTTGCCAAAAAATACGAGGAACAGACAAAAGTGGAGAGTAAACGCCGAAAACCCCATATCTTGTCGCATTTCTGTTGACTTTTGCGTTGAATAAAGCACATCAATTACAGCCTACAACACACCTAGCAACAGTGACAACGAAACAAGACACTTGACTAATGCAATTAACTGACGGTCACCGTAAACAAGGCTTGGCATTATACAACACAACTAAAAATAAAAAATACTAGTTTTGGTGTAAACCTTCTCGTTCCAATCTTGCAGTTCAACTTTTAATATCGATTGGAATTACATTAATGTATGATAAATAAAAACACTTCTTTTAGTCATCATACATTATTTTATTGATATTATCTATTATATAAGCTATCACCAGGCAGTTATCACTAAGCTATCAACATTGCAATAGTAGGTGTGATATATCCTAAATGCTGCACCCAATACCAGTAAATTGTTTAAACAAAGCGTTCAAACTCAGTTCTCAGGAAGAGAAGTAATATTAATGCGGATATGATACATCAATTGTTGGTTCCAGCAAATTATTTGAATCTTAAGAATTAAAATAAAATGTATTAACATAACATTTTACGTAAATAAAACGTCCCTCTTAATTCTGGATTCAAAGATTAAATTAACTTTCATTCCAAATTACTTCAATTTTGATTTCATCACAAATTGTTATGAATATGAATTTCACTCTTTTTTGTCTTATTGTTATTTACTATTGTACCATTTTACTGGTTTTGGCCGTTGTTAAACAAAATGCGTTCCTCCATCCCATCTGTCTCAGTAACTAGTGCCCTTTCAAGGATGACTCTACCTTCCTTGTATCTCTGGGTCTCTTCAGTGGCATACTCATACATCCAGCCTAGTTTGGTGTCACATGATTTGCAGGACACATCTCTAACCTGGTGGAGTCAAACAATACACATCTACTATGAATTAGGGAGTTCTTGAAATATTTTATCAAGATAATTACTTACCATGTGTCTTCCTGTGAGCATTACCCTGTCCTGTACCTCACTATATGTTAAATTGACCACTCTATTGAACAAGAAAGCGCGTCCTGTTGCACCAGTGAATCTGGTGCTGATTAACTCCTGACGATTTGTTAGATTCGTGTCGCAACGTCCACAAGAGAACAGACGAGTACCTCCCATGTGCTCTAAATAGATTCTTCCCATATTTCCTTTCTTAGAGGAACCTGATCCCGAGGGATAGCTCCTAGGTGTGTATGGTATTTGCCACAGCCACCTTTTCCTGATACACTGTAGTTGGCCTGGGGTTAGAATGTGAATCGCAGGGCAATGTGAAATTCGGCCTTTGTAGTCTTTGTTCTCTTTAACTTCTATGTTTACGTCGACGGTACAGAACAACAAACTACAGCTGATACTTGTCAATGTGAGGTGAGAAGTGAAAATATTGTGGAAATTTAAAAACAAAGTGTGTCATTTATTTTTTTAAGGCTCATAAACTGCTTCTAATTTTTGAATAAATAACATAATATTAAAGTTGTTGCCTAAAATTGATATTATACTTTCTATGCTGCGTTGTCTTCTTCAAATCCTTGAAATGCTTGAAATTTCTGCTTTACAAATGTCAATATCATGTGAATGTCATACTTATGTCAACGCGTCGGTGAACCAAGTCCATTAGGTTATAAACAACTCTTTCTCCGTTTTCACCAAAGTTTCATCAAATCCACCGCTTGAAACATATGTTTTAATGGTCTTCACATCGAATCGTCTGTGATTAATCCAACTTAATAATATTCCAACAGTGATACTCAGTTTAACCTCAAGATGTTATTTTCTGATCCGTTTCTCTTCGCGTTGTCTCTTATTGACACCGGTGCAATTCTTTTCTTGCAGATCTATTTTGTATCCTTTACATTTCATTGAAATGACATTTGTCAATTAGACTAATTAGTATTTCCCTTATTGTAACCCATAGATTATTATTCTCACGGACTTGGAGTCAGATTATCTCAATGCTCAAGAATGTTGCTCCAAATTGAACTTTTGGGTGACACCAAAGTTGATGGCTCATACTGTGCTGCTAACATTATTGTTATTACATGGTCATTGGCTACTTGCCTTTATTAACATTCCACTGGCTGCATGGTTGATTCGTGAACTATATAAGATTCCAAGAGGAAATATGGGTGTCTTTGACCCAGCTGAAATTCATAATGGAGGCAGACTAAGAAAGCATCTGCGAGATTGCATGATTTACTTGGGATACTATCTAGTTTTCTTTTTTCTGTACTTGTACTGGTAAGGAAACACAATCTACAAATCCAAGCTTAAGAGAATTATGATGCATTTATTGATACCTGTTTTTTTTTAGCATGATTGTATCACTTCTTGAAGGTGATCCAATTAATAGACATGAAGAAGATATGATTGTGCATTAGCTATGCAAAGATCAGTGATTTAGAACAATTGCATACACGAATTTCCTTTTTATTAAGCCAAAAATGTGTTATATGTAGGTCTGTCTGTTTATTTGTAGGATGTGCACTTCCCAGCTTGCCTGCAAAAAGTTAACTTGTTTTGTGTTTATTGAGTCAAAATAATTCCTCAGCAATAATTTAATATCTTAATGTGGTTCAAGTAGTCTGACCAAAGCTCTTAAAGGAGTGGGTTTTATTTGTGATTCAATGGGAATAAATTAAAATATGCAAGAACCATGTAATGTTCAACATTAATAATTAAGTTTCTAGTATAGAATAGTTTTTGTTGTGATAACAATTTCATTTAAGATATTGTTTTATTCCAGGTGTTTAAAAGGTATGGTGCTGTTGGTGAATTAAGTTATACACATCAAAATGAGTATTCTGGATTATCTCTTCCTATTTTATTTTCTCATGTACTTCTTTACAAGTATAATACAATAAAACATTACACGCAATAATAGAACAATCGGAAAATATCATCGAAGAAATTATATCTTCAAAAAATGCACAGAATATACTCTGGCAGTGTTTGTTCCCAAATTATTTGACAAATCCAACAACACAATTATATGGTATATTCACTGAATAATTGGTAAAATATCTCAATATATTCATGCACATCAGATGGGTATATCTTAACTATCGTGATATACATATAAATCAATGCGTAATATTTATCTCCTTGTTTCATTCGTTTTCTGGTGTCTTCAGCACGACATTTACGACATACGTTTTCTTATAACTTATAACATTTTAGTCAATATCGTATAATATAGCTTTATTTATTATTCCATTATAACTCTGTTCGATTCCTGTGTTGCCTGATCTGCTTATCTATGCATCATTTCGTCGGCAAATTGATCAAGTATCTGCTGAATTTCGTTACCGGTTTCCTCTAAAATTGTGTTAATAGTTAATCTGTAGTTTATTTAGCATACGGATTAAGAATCTACCACATTCAGTTTATTTGTTACTGGTTTTGATATAATATGCGTTTTGTTGAGTTAACTATAGTTAGATAGAGTATTCTTTTAATAGTAAATGTCATTAATTAAATGGTAAATATCTCTACGTTATTCATTTCTTTGTGTTTATCTTTGCATAGTTTGTTATTCTTCGCTTTACGTATAAATCAATCTAATTTCAACACTGATATAATTTAAGTATTGTTGGTGCGCATGGACGAAAAAGTTGCAAAACGAGCAAACTCGATATATAACTATGAATTAATTTGAATTTATCGTTGGTTACTTGCATCTACAATTTAGTTATATTTACAAAATTGACGAATACGAAGAATTGAGCTTGAGAATCACAACAAATTGAGTTCTTCCTTTTTAAATGAATGTTAATAAATCTTTCTTGGGTCGCCTTTCTTATTTCATTTTAAGTCGTGATTTAATGTGTTGAGTAAAATCTTACGTTACTTTAAATCATCTAGTATCGGTATTCGGTTAGTAATTGGTAAAATTGGTAATAAATATGGTCCACACAAAATTTACAATTACGACTTTCATGCCTTCACATCTTCATCACCTTTTTCATGACAGATCTTCATATAATGTACATATAATTAAATTAGTCTTAATTGTTGGTTTTACACGGCTTAAGAGCTAACGTTTAAGATGATTTCTACTTGTTTTACATCGGTTTATTTGATTAATCAATGATTATGAGATATATTTGCGCCTAACGCGACATGATGTCTAAAGAGAATTTAGTCAGCAAGTCCACTACAATTATGTTTTATAATCTCAATGTTCGGTTAAGTATATACTCAACATATACTTAATTAAATATTTAACATAATTACATGTTTCACATTGAATGTAATATGCATCTTGTTCGAAAAACGTGTCCGTAAAAATGTTGTAAAACATTTTTATAAAAGTAGAAATTCTTCTTAAATCTTCACTTTTTTACAGTTGATCAGCATCATCCTTTGTCGTGTAAATTGTTAGTAAAATTGAAAATTCTTGAGTTGATGGTCGCATTGGTTACATTTGCTTGTTTAATCTTGTGTTAACAATTTATAATTTGTGATTTATTTCCATCTGTCTTTTAATTCTAGTCTAAGCATCCGTATACACGCACATCTATATATTCGAATCCTGGAATATAATACCTAAAGCCAACTGTGTTCTTTCACCCTTTACATTTTGCTGTTTCCATAGTTCAATCACATCCTTTCTTGCTCTGGTTATTATGGTAAGTTGCTAGTAAATACAATTTGAGTATTGTGCACGCATCACTCGCGTTTTAGTAATATTTGAACACTCATTATGGATTTTTACCTTAATTAGCTTACGTTTAATGTTTACTAAACATTCATACAGACAAATTAGTAACCATTCAAAATCCAGCTTCGAATATTGAAAGACTTGCAATTGTAACTTGCTGGTGTGCGTGTTGAATCGTCTTTTGTTTTTTGATTTTCTTTGTGATGTGGTTTGCGTGACTTGAAATAATCGCGGATATGTCGACATTAAGTGAACTTATTTACAGTGTTCATCAGATTGAACTGATCTATCGGATCACGCAACAGATTCAAAATTTGCGTTCACGAACGCAATAAATAAATAAAAATAAACACTCTCTATAAATACAAATATAAAATGAAACATTCACGTCAAATAATATAGTTGATAAACATTTGCAAATAAAATGAACAAATACGCCTGGAAAAGACGCTTAAAAAATAAATTCTCTTTGTGTACCACGGGCCGACCATCTGCGGGATCAGACTTGGAGCGAGTAGATAGTAAATGAAACGTTGACAGACGTTTAAGAGTAAAAACTATCTATGTCTACACACGTATATAAAATGAACGCATTTTTGGTTTGTGGTTTGTTCCAGCTCAATTTTCAATCATTATCGGTCAATTCGATCCTTATGTTGTCAATTTTACCATGTTTTGCATGACATTAAGTCATTTGCTTTTGATTCTTATCTCTTTCGTTTGCTTTCAATCAATTGTTGCCTTTCTTGAGATTTCCTATTTTCGTGACTTTGAATTTACTCCAAGCGCGCCTTGTAAGATGTCTTCCAGATCTCAGCAAGTGTGACAGCGGAATGAAAGCGATGGAAGATGCAGAGTGGTAATGTTAGCCGTTGGATCAAGGCCCACGTGAGGAAGCCGTAGAATTCCAACTGAATTGGATTGGCTTCGACTTTTTGAGTTTCAAAGGTGTAGATGATCCACATGGTGATGTTGCAAATGAGCAGGAAAGTGACAACTTGGCGACCTGGTTTTGAGCGGTCGTGCTCCGGAAGATGGACACGACGACGGGACACGTCCGCGATGAATAACAGTTGGAGGACAACCTATAGGAGAACAGATATTTAAGTTACGACATTTCAATTTGTTTTTAATTGCTAGAATGAAATAAATTACCTGGACGACTGAGAGTATTCCAGTTACCATGACTAGCAAATTAGGTTCCTTGATAAATGCATTCAACGAGCCAGCAATCACACTGAAAGTAGCGTAGATAAACAATCCGAACGCTGAAATCCTCAAGAGGATGTCATTGAGATCACTGGTCTCCTCAATCTTGAACTTCAAAGACTGAACTCGACAGAACCCAATAACAATAGCAAGAATACTGAGAATCATCAATGCACAATGCGAGACATCCGCCAAATAAATCGCCAGCAGTCCAAGATCTGGATGGTGGATTAGGACGAAGAAGAGTATCAGGCATATCAATGATCCAACTAAGAGCAATAGTCCAAAGAAGAGACCTTTAGAAGCGCCAACACAGTCAACACGTCCATTTTGAGCATGGGCCATTGCAACTGCGCGACGTGATAGCATAACTTCTAAACGATGCTCAAGGTCTTCCTCATTGTAATAGCGTGGGTTACGGCCAATGTGCTTCCACATGACGAAAATAACGACGGCTCCAATCAAGGAGTATTCAATTATGAATGGGAATAAATATGGTGCTGAGTCTTGTACAATATTGCCCATGATGTTAATGCGTCCACAGCTAGCTTGAAGAAGTGAGTTATTTACATCGGCGGAAGCGTTGTAAGAAGATGCCCACCAAGCCTGTGGAGTTAGGTTGTCGAGGAGTTCGGAGCCATTAATTCCAGTATACAATGTGCCTTCATTACTAGCGATGATGTCTTCAACAACAGCGTTGGAAGCTTCCTCAGCAACTAAAAGAATAAATTGGGTTTTGTACTTGTAAGAGTACTTATCCCACTAAAAACTATAGAAATTTCTAAGGTAGGATATTTAGTGATTTATAATGATGTTGTTAATGATAGCGTTACCGTTAGCAATGTTAGATTCGAAGGAATCGAAGCCTTTGTTAAAGTTAAACAAGTTGTTCAACGGCGTGCTGGCGAAGGTGGAACCGATGGTGCTCCACAGAGTGGTTGTGGTCGGTTCCGCGGTGGTCGTCGTGGGCATGGTTGTGGGGAAAGTGGGAATCATAGGAGGAGGAGTTGTAGTCGTGGTGGTTGTGGTAGTAGTCGTCCTGGTCGTGGTTGTAGTGGATGCAGTTGTACTGGTACTCATCGTGGTACGCAAAGTGGTTAGCAGATTTCTCACTTGGGTGTGATTGAAAGGATTCATTTTTTGGCTCCAATCTGGGAAGTCTGGGTGGGGCTGTGCAGGTGGTTGAGGGGACGCGCGGTACGATCGGTAGTAATTCGCCGGCGTGGTGGTGGCAGCTCCAAAGAAGCCTGTTGCATTGTACACAAGCGACACAAAGCACACAAAACACACGGGTTAGTTTATTACATCTGATGATGGATTTTGAAAACTAATACTATCAACTATATACTAGCTAAAAGTAGAACTGCTGATTGGTTAGTAATGGATGTAATTGATGAAGCTTACGTTTGATGGTGGAGCGTGCAGGTATGAATGGCGCCACTGTCGTGGTGGTAGTCGTGAAAATACGGTGAATTAAATTACCAGGACTAGCGGTGGTTGTAGTGGCACTGGTGTGGAATAAATCCGGTATGCCCATGTGTGTTCCAAGAATCGTTTTGGCGTTTCGCCAGCTGTGGTCCTTGATGGTGTTGGGGAAGGTCGCGAGGGTATCGTTGAATCTTTTGTGGTAGACTGTAACTTCTTTGAGGTATTCCAGAACTACGGTGCGTACCCAAACGCAAATATTGGTTGCAACAACGTGCATTAGACCAAAACGAGCAATAACTTTGAAGCGGTGGATGTTCAACTGTAATGTTATCAATATAAGAAATAGTGCTTGAACTCGAATTTAGGGTGATAATATGTAAGTTACTCTTACTCTTGAATTCATAAAAATGAAATACATCTGCATGAAGGTGAAGATCATCTGAAGCACAGGGTTGACACCACGGAGGATCATATAGCACGGCGAACTAATGGGCACTTCAAAGAAAGTCCCAAACTCCAGACCATTATAAATCATAGTACCCAAACCGAATGCTGCGGGAAAATAATTCATGAAAGTGTTGGTCTTGTCTGCGAGAATTATAAGTAGATCAGTACCGATTGCACCAATTCGAAGGAAGAAACTGCCATGACTTTGATCATTCTGCGTGGTTTTGCGCTTGCGCTTGACGATCTTCACGCCCGCCTCCAGGTCGCGAGGCTCCGGCGCGTCGCCGGCGTTGGCTACCGCCGTTTCCTGGGAGAGAACAGTCGGTTCAGAATGTGCGGTGAGCTGCTCGACGGGCACCGGCACCGTCGGCGGTGCTGGCGCGCCCGACGGCAGCCCGGCGTCCACCACCCCCTCGGAGTTGCGGCGATACGTGCTCTGCGCCACGTGCCACGTGCGAGCGCAGGCGGGCAGGCGGAGAGGAGGAGAGAACACAAAAACGAGAAAACACAAAAACTCAATAAGAACAAAGACGAACAACCGAACCAATCGACCGAACAACAAAACGAATCAACCGACAAATCAAATAAACTATAGTAAGATCTCTTCATTTATTGTTTAATAATTATGCTGAATAATCTGCGACCCTCTTTAATGTTTATTCACTAAAATTACTAAAACTAAAGTATTCACCTGCTAAGAGCTTTAAATCGACACGTTTTGTGTCAGTTTCGTTTAATTTATTTATTTATTTAAAGTCATTGAAGAATTAATCTTGTGTTTAGTGTTTTAATTTATTCATTATGCTGTTAGACTGATTAGTGTCTACCACGATGAAGGGAAGAAGAGATTAGAAGATTAGACAGCATTGATGGAAGCAGTGATTATGACCTTTAAACCCTCTACCAGATTTCGACTTTATCCGAATTTCAATTGGATCTTCCTGTTTGAATCACACGCGTTTATTGTGCTTCAATTAAATACAAAGCCATGCTTAGATCATAATCACATCTGCCCCATTGACTGGAATATATAAGTACTAGTAAAAGCTGGGTAAACGTGATGTGGATCTAAATATTTCGTCATAAAATCAACAAATCGGTCAGTTAATCACGCGCAAATAGCCCAAGGAAAGCCATAAACAGCAGGCAACCAATCTAAGGAATCTAGCATCATCTAAGCCTAGGTAGTCATCTAAATAGCATCTAACAACAATCGGTGATAGTCCCGATCAGTATAACCATCCTGATGGTTAGCATCGGTTCATTCGTTTCACATTCGGCCATGTTTGAGTGTTAGTCGCTTGTTATGTCAATACGAGCGAGAGGCGAGTCCAAGCAAAGAGTCGGAAAATCAACGTAAAGTAATAAGTGCGTAAAGCGGAAGCTCACCTTGACGGCAACGTAAGGAACAACGCCAGCCCTCGCTTGCACTAAGTCCCTCATCTTGCGGGGGTAAACCTCCCTTCGCTACACACGCACAATACATGCTCAACAAAATCAGCAACAAAATAAAAACAAATAAACACAAAGTCACATAACTTATTGGAAATTAAACTAAAAATAATGGCACCCAAACCTCTGGTAGTAAATATTAAATGATTAAATCATTATTCACTTAAATTAATGAGAAACAATAAAATCCTAAACTCTCTGATTTTCGTCTCTCGCAATTAAAATCACGCCAGTGCATAATGCCTAAAGAACTAGGAACTATCTCGCCGAGCAAAGAACAGTTTTGAATAAAAACTTACCTTGTCGCCCTTTTTATCTTTCTTTTTGTCCTTATCCTTGTCCTTCTTTTTCTCTGCTTTTTCTTTTTCCCTCTCCTCTTTTTTCTTTTCTTTTTCATTCAGTTTTTTCTGCTTTTCTTCCTTCTTCTTCTCCTTTTCTTTCTCTTTGGCTTTTTCTTTCAGCGCTTTCTTAGACTCTTTCTCCTTCTTTTCCCCGCTGCAGCACGAGCTTTCTTGCAGCAAGAAGCAAAAGACATAGAGCAAGAACAGGATGCTCATTCCATACAAATAGGTGAAAAAGCCTTCGTAGTACCACAAAGGGATGTTGTGCGTGACCACATCTGAGATAACATATGCAACGCATACGACTACCAAAAGCTTCATATAGACAAAGCTCATGATGATGAATAGAGATGTCCTGGAAACAATTCAATAAACCAACACCACGTATTAGTATCCGAGAAATAAGATCCGAGAGTACATTATAATTATTTTAAGTCATAGTGGTAAATTTGTAGATTACTTCAGAGACACCATTTTTGTCCGAGTTGTTGTCGTGCGGAACTCGCGCGAATCGTGAAAATCGTGGGAATCGCGGGTGGGAAAATCGTTAGGTGCTTAGTGGCCGACACCGAACACCGGACTAACGAACTATTTTTAAACGCTTTGCTTTACTCGTTGCTCTGTCCACAGACGCTGAAAATTTACTCCCGTTTGCCTAACACTGACGCCACGCAACAGCCACATCTACATCATCATCAGATGCGGGTCATGTCAGCGCGTACACTGATAAATCGCATCATAATGCAGATATCGCAATTTGTGAGTAATTGGGAAACTTAGGAAACTGTTTATGCCATAAGCCATTTGTTTCAAGTTTCTCAAATAGGAAAACGTTGACAGCAGTCAGAAGTCTATTGCAGCTGTCAAACTTTTTAATGTTTAGCAATTTCGTAATTAGAAAATCTGACCTTAAGCCACGTAAACAAACCAAAGCACTATATTTTATAAAAAGTAGTGTTATGTTCCGTCATCTGCCAAAACTTACAAATGTTTGGAAAACATCAACTCATGCAGTGCGCCCAGCTGGACATCATACAAAAGATTTAGCTCCACTTGGACGTCCATATTTTGCCACACCGCTATTAAATTATCCTCGAAAATCTCGGAAAATGTTTAGCACTTTGCAACCGATGCTTTAAAATTCATATTGGACTCGAAATAGAAATACGAACAAAACGCTCAGATGAATTGAAAGTCCAGTAGAACGTAAAACTTTACACAACTTAATATAACTTGATTTTTACTTGCGTTGGGTACGGGAGCAAACTGAGTAAGTGCGCAAAGTGAGTACTAACGTACAATGTAAATTACGCTACAATGAATGAGTAATGTTTGCAGAAAATTGATTTGCGTATAAAATGTCTCAGATTTCATTCTTTGCATGACTTAAGCTCATAATCATAACTTTTTTTTCTGTCTAGAATTTAATTTTATAGTCATTTCTCGTTCTTTGTTCTCCAACCTCTATCGACATTGGGGCGTGTCGCGCTCCCTTAAGCTGCTTTCCTTCTATTCCTTTTATTACTTCCTTTGCTTATTGTTCTTGCTCACGTATTTTTCTGTATACGTTCAAATGTAGTTTCAGTTCAGTACTGGTTTTTGTTTAACTCGTTTCTTTCTATTGTTTGTTTTTGAGGACCATTAATTAATTGTGCTTGTCTCGAGGGTTTTTAAATGGTTGTGTGTTGTTAGTAGTGTTGCGAACCTTTTCGGCGGCTTTGGTTGCACACCCTTCACCTCCATCTCCTTCAAGGCAATGGATTTTTCCGGCTCAACGTTGCCGCCGCTTTGTCCCGAGCGCGAGACCGGAAGAGTCGCCATGTTGTCTATGGACTCCATATCTACAGTAGCGACCTTGACTTCACCGGTAGCAACCATTTTTCGTTAATTACTTGAACTTGACAGTAACTACACTGATGATTTATCTTACTATTGATATCACCTAACAATTAGACTGCAATCAACTCAACAATCAGTCCCTGACATCTGTCAGTCCCTCTTTAATCCCACACAATCAGTATTTTGCTTCCTGATTGGATCAACATCGCATCATCACTTCTGGTCTTTTAGTCCTTTTATTCTGGGCCACTGCACCTTGCACAACCCTACAACTAACCACCGCGCGAATCTCTGGTCTCTTCTCCGCCGCCGTGTTATTGATTTATGCCACTCGCGCGCGAAGTGAGCGCATCTCGTGCAACGAGTGCATCTGATTACGTCTAGTTCAACCGCAGCATCACTATCCACACACACCCTTGCGCGTAGGGCGATCGCGGCGTTTGCGTATTGGCGGTCAGTGCGGGTCTCCCGCCGTCGCGCCGGGACTACTACCACGGAATGGGTTTTATCAACCGGTGTGCAGGTTGTGCACGAACGCTAGCAACTGCCGTGGCCACGGAAGGTACAGAAGAGATGCGGGGAGGTACACGTCGAGCGCAGGGATGCTGGAGAGGGTGCGGGCGCACGTGATGCCGCGAGCAGCCCTTTTATTGGCGGCGGCGCCGAGAGTACTCGCCAGCCCGGGAATTCGAGAATTCGACCCAGTGACCTCTCGTGACCTCAACCAGCTTGTATTGGCTGGTGGTAAGTGAATAATAATAAAAAATGCACAGTAATGACTTGATTTATTGGCATAATTAATAACCATCAACTAATAGTCCACCACAATTTAGTTTTGTAGTCGACACGTGGGGACACGCCAGTAGTTACCAAGGACCAGTAGTTAAAAATCTCATCAGCTTCTGTAGAAATACGTTTTTAGATTTTCCACAAACCTAAAACGTTTCTAAATGTCTGTCTAATCCGAAGCATAAACAGAAAAATCTACCTCAAATTTGGATTGCCACTCCTCAGGTGGTACAATTCTATTCCACCCATTTCAATGTTATCGAAATCTAAGCTATCCCAATAAGATTTTCAACATCTAATATCCTGACATTTAAATTTTCACATTCCGCTAATGTCCTGCTCAAATGAGGAGCAATACCCTCGACTGTTTCCACCCTCTAATATCCTGCTTTGTAGGTTCGGCAGCAAAGCCCAACGGCGGGGTATTGATCTCCTTTGTTGCTATCTCTCTTTACCTCTCACACGTCCATCTTCCTCTTCATTTTGTGAGCATTGCGTGTGAATATACGCGCAGAATAAGCAAAATGTAGATGTCGAGGATGTTTTGCAGGACTATGGAACGTATGCAGCCAAGCTTACATTTTATAATAAACGTAGGGATAATTATACTCTTATTATATTTAGTCCTGTGGTAAAAACAGTTGCAATGGCTTAATTATAGTTGGCATGGGGTGGTTTACTTTTAGAGGATTGCCATAGGATAAAATGTGTTTGATTATCATGATGCGTTCTTAGCCATTTTTATTGTTTTGGGAGCAATATCAGTAAAATATTAATGTCGTGGAAAATTGAATTATGTTGTGCGCATGGTTGTAACATAAATGTGAGAAATTCAAGCAGTGTAACATTTCTAGCTATGGTGCTGAGGGTGACAGTAATAATTTATCTTGATTTCCGTTTTGACACTTTCAGTATTTTGGAAATTTTTTGGTAAGAGCAATTTTTTAGCAAATAATATTAATAATATTTGGTAAAAACATAGATTTGAATATCTGCATATTTTCTTGCTTCCAAAATTAAAAGTCTATTGAATGGAACATTTGAAAGGAGTAGATGATCTTTTCAAAGCTTTGCACTCACTTGGCATTCTTCGGGAACATGTGATGATAATCGTAACATCGTTGAAACTCGTCCTGGGGCGATTGGTGCATTAAGGGCGTACGATCACCACGTTTGTGCGTTGGAGACGTGTGCGAGCCATAACCATCTGCATTTAACTGAAAATTAATTTGAAACGATGATATGTAATCTTGAATATTGCTCCTGCTTGGTGTAGCATAAAGGAAATGTAAACAATTTGTTACCTTAACCACAGTAGCTACAGGCTGCTGCTGCGGATATTGATAATCCATGATGAGTGGCGGTGGCGTGGGCACCTTCTTCGCCGGTACCACTTCCGGCATGGTAGCTTGCGGTTGCTGCTCGCCGAGTAAGCGCTCCTTCATTTCGTAAATGTACGGACAGCGTTGCATTGTCGTCGACAATTTGTACTGCAACAATTGAAGGCATTGATTAATATAGTTATCACCTAGGTAATCTTAGTAATTTTTTATGAACCATGGGTGGTATTAATTTGTTAGTTGCAAAATGATGTAATTATTTTCTGGTTTGTGGTGGACATGGGCAGCTGATTTAATTAGAGATTGAAATATAATGCACCTTGCGTTTCCGTTTGAACATCCTTCTCGCTCTTGGTCTGTGTCAAAGCGAGAGACAGTGAAACTCGTAACAATAAACCAATTGCATTCACATATTTACGTAATTGTTGCAATTCTCCGTCATAGCACAAATAACACTGAACTAGGTTTGTCAGTGTGCATCATTAACTTTGAACATTTATTTGCCAACCTTATTTTAAGTTGTTCTCGAATTGCGAAATTAATTATTTTAATTTCAATCACCTAAAATTACATTAATAGTATTGTTGAGTTTCTTTATTGTTGAGTTCGTCCATTTAATCAAACTTCCAGAGGTAACCGAAACACTAAATTTGAACCGGCTTTAATGGTTGCACTCGTTCACCAGCTCCAACAACTTGTAACTAGTTAGTTGTTCTCTTCGTAGCTGGAAGCTAGACTGACTAACTACTGGAATAGAACAGAATAGAGCAGAGTGAAAATTGGCGAGAGACAGCGTGGAGAGGATAAGTAACGTGTGCATGCCTGTACGTCCACGCGAATTGCTTTTTATGTGCTTGCGAGCAGCAAGTGCTCCAAGTTCTCCAATGCCATCAGACCTGTCATACCATGTTGAGGAATGATGATAGCGATGATGAATTTGTTTGAAATTGGGTTAGCTTGAAGCCTACTCAATTATACTATCTACAGAAGTGCAAAGAACGGTCTTAATTTATTGTGAAAGAGGCTTAAGTCATACAAGTTAGTTCTTTAAAGTAGTCATGGCTGAAGAAAATTGAAAACATTTGGAAAGGAATGTTTAAACATGGAAATTATGGCGATAAGTTATAATTTTCTACGGCTGGAGGCAGACGATAAATTTTAATCAGCAATAAATAAATCTCTACGTGATTTATTTTCGCTATCATTTTTTTAACAGTTTATGTTAATTAACTCATCTATAATTTGCTAATGTCTCAAATTTAGTTCGAAGACTTGAACAAATCCAAATGAAATGCCTAACAGCTAGATCAAAATGAATTCTCAATAATAAGTTAGTGTAAATTATACATATTGATAAATACTTTATTGCATTCTCCGACGTGGCAGGTTCTCGAATTACCAGATCGTAAACGTAAATACGGCATACCCATAAACAAGTAAAACTACTCCGTTGTTTATTAAAGCCAGGCCTATCGAGATAGGGGGATACCTTGGTTTATAACTTAACACACTACATTACACTTTACACTCGGAGTAACTTTTATGTTGTTATAGTTTGTTACAGTACCAAACCTAGATGTACTTTCTTAAATTTGCGTCTAAACTAAGATTATTGGCAATTCAATAATTTGCAGCTCGTTGCACATCTTTATTACTATCTTGAAATATTTTTAATAATCTGATGTAAGCTGTCATCATACATTTATCCTGCAGTAATGGTAGGGAAGTTTATTACGTTGCTCCTATTGGCATTTATTTCCGTTTTTTAGTTTGTGACACAATATATGAAGCTATTGATGCATTTACGACTTTCGTCACGCCATACATTAGTCGAATATTATTCGACTTTGTATAAACTGGTCTAGGAAGAATATTTAAGCTGCAATCATTTGTTGCGTGGATTGCATGCATCACGTCATCAAACATCATTGACAGTGCCATGTAGGCTATCTTCATCTCTTTAATGCTTTCGGCTTTTTTATTTTACTGCCCACCAGTTTACTGATGCCCACCAGTTGATATGACTTCTTCAATTCCAGCAGCTATCGTTATTTTTTACACCAAGAATGTCACATAGTAAGTCTTAAAAAATGAGGAAAGCGGTGCAGAATGCAAATTAATAGTTTCATATGTAAATATTTCAGGGTGATTATCTCATGGTAAAAAAATAGATGAAAATTGACGCTCCTAGTATACTCCATTTCTCTATTTTCTTTTTAGTGCAGTTGACCCGCTGAACTCAGCTATGTCAAGAGATCAGAAATAAATTAATGGAAGGAATAAAGTTGTAGATCATATAAGATCCACAGGAGCATGTCGTAATCTTGGTTTAAGTTATCTATCTTTTGCCTCATTTTTTTTTCCATAAAACCGCTCTTTGCAACACTGCAAATTATTAATGTCATCAAATTATGAATCCTCTATCCTTGAGCAGGAAATTTCGTGTTTGATCTGTATTGTAGCAGGGCAATCAGGGCAAACGTATTTTCTTGCTTGAAATAAAGTTGTTTTCTACTTTCTACCTTCTTTCCACTCTTCATTCGTCATACCGTTCATACTTGTTGTTCTTCTTCACTAGCACAATTTGCAAATTTAGCACGCAGGAAAAATAACCATTCAATAAGTCACGTCTTAACTGTTGAATTCAGCTAACATGGTCACCAACTAAAGAATCTAAACGTAAAGCAATGTAACAAAGTGCTTGCATTTATTTCTGTCTTCTTACTTGTATTGAGCTTGGAAAACGACAACCGGAAGCAATCGAGACAAATGTTGCTCTGGTTACACATGGTAAAGAAATCCAAATGAAATTAAATTCACCCAATATTGTTTAACATGTAGCCTGAAATATTTATAGGCAGTGGTGCTTACTAATATTGCAATGTGCTAAAAAATACTGCTGAAAGTTTTATACATCTGATGAAAGATTTTAGTGAATATGGATTTAAAAAGTATTATAATGATTGCGTGCATTTAGAAATTGAATCGAAAATCTTAGGAACTGACCATGTTTACTATAATTCTCAATTTCATTAGTCCTAAAACTCGCAAATTACATAACTAGTATAAATACATTAAACCAAAAATAAATTAATGGCCAAACTACATTTTTGCCATGTGCCTTAATCCAAACATTGCCAATGATAATCTACTTGGAATTTCAGCACATCAGCAGGACTTTGCAACTTCTGATCATGTGATAATAATCATAAAACCTAATTTGTATTTTATGTTCCTTGCATGTTGTATAAAGGCATGCAGGTCGTTAAATCAAGCATGCGCAGCAATGCACCTAGAGTGCAAACTGCACAAGTGTTTAGTACGTGCTCCTGTATACTTCCCGACTTCCTGTTTTATGCCATGTCCATTCAGCACGCATTCAAGCGCAGTTTTAAGTCAACATCGTATTAACTGATTTCCATTAAGCAAGCGTTGAAAAGGAATCGGTGATTAGACTTGTGTGGGGTAGAGAATCATAAAATTAATATTAGCCATCTCAGCTGGTTGTGAAGGAATGTGGTAAGCAAAGTGCAGAAAATAGGTGATAGGCTATTCTTTTAACTTTCTTATTAAAGCTATCACTATGTAATGTGATTAAAGACGATGCAAAACCAAGAAGACACTCGATGCTAATATGAAATTATTAATAGAAGAGAGCAGTCAAACACTCCTCTAGTAACCGATATATGAACATGTGCATTACACTTCCTAAGGCTTCCTTGTTTCTTCTTCATTCCTTATTTAGGTCTGAAGTGTTCCCAGATTTCTATATTCATGGCTATGTAGGTGTTGGAGGAGTGGTGAGAAGAAAACAATCAAATAAAAGTGCATCTGTACTCTGGAGATGGCGTGGAGAAACGTTGGTATTATGTTCTGTGGTGAAGGGAGTATTGCGGAATTGAGAACGTTGGAAATTCAGAAAGGGATGACTGCAGCTGAGCCAGGAAGAGTAAGATGGCAACAAGAAGGCATCGAGACACGTGATGTAATTAGGTCACACTCACACTCTGTCTTATTCTTTTTATTGTTGGCGGCTTCTCTCGAAGAGAAATAACAAGGCACGTATTTGTGGAATGAAAATGCTTTTCTGTTTTGTTTGTCTGTCCATGCAACTAACTCCACATTCAGCATTTTAACAATTTTTTTTAAACTGGGATATACATATAATAAATATTTTCTAATAAAAATTAAATCAGGTGTAAGAATATTTGGGACTTCGAATTCCATCCCAAAAACTCTCCATTTCCTAGTATCATAACAATTAATCGCAATTTTCGTTATTTTTTTCACTTCCAAACATACTATAAGGAATTTTAAATTTATATAATTAGTAGTAAAACAATATACTACTTGTATAAGCTTATTCTCTTGTTCAACTATTGATCCCAAGCGTGTGCCATTTTAACTATCCCCATCCACATTATTCTCGCCACCCTATACCAACGTTGCCATCGTCACACCAGTGGGCATTTAATTTCATCACATTGTACTTCCATCAATGTTTACACCCCCACCGATTCTAAAACCCTTTTTCCGCCACAACATTTATTCCATCATCCTCTATTCAGCTAAAATATAGGAACACTGAACTGATGATAATGGGATAATAGGGTAACAAAATATACATGGTTAGTACCAAATTAGTGGAAAGACTGACAAGCTGCTAATTTGTTTGTGGAGTTTAAAATTAACACAGAAAAATGAATAGATTGTCAAAAAGTAACGCAAGATAAGTAAGGGGAGTTAAAAAAATATGGCAAAGTGGTACAATAAAAGACAGTAAAGACAATTGGTGAAGTGTTAGGAAATTAATAAAGTCGTGAAAATATTAGGAAGTGAACTTATGTTGATTTTTTTAGTGATCAATCAAAATCAGAAAGTCATCTCTTGGACATCTTGAGAGTGGAAATTAAAAAAAGAATAAAAGTGTTCAAGTAAAAGCTTAAAACGTCTTTATTTATTTGAAAAAGCGCGTTTTATTAAATTCTGGCATCATGAACAATACTTCATTTATTCATATTCCTTTCATTTCAGAAATATCTCATGCTTTAGTCATCGCTTTTTCAGTTCATTTTGTGTTCTAAAAAGTATTAATAGTTTCGAAATAGTAGTAGGCCATGGTTTCATCACCAAATTCCCTAAAACTCCTTCTGTTCCTCTGTTGCTCTCCTTGGTTCTGTTCCAATTCTCAAAACAAAATCTTATTATATCATTGTTCCATTATTTTCAATTTAGTAAGTAAATGATATCAATATTTATATTTTATTCATCTACTTGGAAGGCAATGCTCCAGTTTCATTCGACTCATGTAAATCACTCTTTCATCAATCTTTCCAGACATTACAAAACAAAATTACATCTATTACATTTTATTAGCGTCTAAGTAAAGATCTTCTTTGACTTACCACACAGCAGCAAGTGTTAGAACTTTAATTACGATCAGTATTGACTGCTTTGTTTACATTGCACGCACACTATACGACGCTAACCGAATTGATAAGTAAATTAATTATCGCGAATTCGTGGACACGGTGCGGGTCGACGCGCGCAATTCAATCAATTAATGATTCCATTATTTAAATGACCGGGCCGTCGACACGAGGCAATATTACGTGCAGTGGTCATTCCGGAAGTTATGGTTTATTAGGTACGGAACGGGAAAAACAGATCAACACGAAGCGAATTTTAATTTAGAAAATTTTTTATTTGTTCTGCACTGTCAGAGGTTATATTATTAAGGCACGGAAACGCTTTTTTAATGAGTAATTACATCCAATTTAAGAGTTTATTCACTTTGATCAATTATAGGAAAGAAAATGTAGATTGTGACAGAATTACTGAGATGATAAAAACATATTTTGAGCATTATTTTCTTTGTGTTAATTTAATTTTCACGGTATTTTAGTTGATTCCCATATAGCTAGCTTGGTATTGTTGGAAATTGTTTTAAACATTTGTGCAGCTAAGGAACACGGAAGGTTGTAATTCTGTGCTACCAGAGTCCAGAACTTGGGTTATTTGTGTTATTTAAGTTATTCCAGAAATACTTGGAGGTGATACACGTCTACTGGGTCTAAAAAGCGACTATGAGGAGCGTGCGTGATGCACTTGCGATGTACAGTGTTTCCTACTGCCTACTGCGAATTAGGTCGACGTACTGAACGGCTGTTTTCAGCTGCTTTACAATTTTCCCAGCCCTGCGCCGATCGTGCCGTTGGGAAGTGATCGCATGCGCATGTTTTTCATCCGACCATTTCCCACCCAACAGGCAGTTTTTAGTAGAAAAAATTGACAATATAGGGACTCAAATTAAAAGGAATTAAAAGGACGATTTACAAATTTATTGCGAATTTTAATCAAGAGGAATTGTTGAGGGAAAAGATTGTTAGGATTATATTGAGGAAATGTTGAAATTTAAGTAGGTCACGCTTGGATTCTGATAGGGGCAGTTTTTGTTGAATTATGAGTAAATGAATGTAGCCTTGAGAAATCAATATCAATTCCTTTTCGCTACAAGTAACGCAATTTTTGCGAAATAGTGAAAACATGTTAAGTTTTAATTTGCTTAAACCATTTTTATGCTTTAAATCTCTGTTTAATTAACTATTTATTAAATTATTTGAAAGTAGGTTTTTTTACCGATAAACACCTGCACGTCCTATAATTAAGAGTTGCATTAATTATTCCCAATTATCAGTGGCTTTCAAGTAAATAATGTAAGAGTTGTTAAGTAAATTATGCTCCACACTAATTCCACTACGATATTAATTAATAATATAATTTCAAATTTCACTTGAAATATTTCATTCTTATTGCAAACTGTTTCATTTTTCAGAGGAAAACACATATTGGACAATATATTAGAGTGATCTAGATTAGCTCATCAACATCAGGTTCATCACGTTGTATTGATTCGTTGCGGACTTGTGATGTCTCTAATAGACTAATGAGTCAATCAATTCGTCTCGTACATGTTGTACAAAATTAGATGAAAGCAAATAAATAGGTGATTGACTAGCTATTCTTGTGTTTCATCATCATATGGTATTGATCTATGTAAATTGAAGTTAGTTATGTTGTCTTCAATCAACGCCTTAATCAGTGTCAACAAAGACCTGTTGTACTTGATATTTCCTAAAATGTTTTTCCGTCCTTCCTTCCTTTGTAACTCAAAATAAAACCAAGAATAATGAAAAAGAAACTTTAAACATTTATTTCAAAATTTTGAACAAATTGTTACAATTTATGAAATTTTTAATTAACAGTCAATGTTGATTTAATTTTTAAAACACTTACAATTTTAACTTTGCACTTCTGCAACTCCTGCTGCTGCTCTTCGCGCTCCCCGATAAAGGGTTCAAAGTGCGCACCTCCATTGATTCCATTCACTCCATTTGCCTCCAATGGAGGTGGCTCAAGTATATTTTCCTCGTTCGCTGGCACAGCCGACGTATAATTCGTCTTCTTCAAAATACCTTTCATGCTTCCTGTGTATGTATTTCACAAATTGTGATTTTTAAAGTTTCAAATCCCAATCAATAACAATAACAAGTTTCAAACAAAGACACTTCCTAATAATTGTTCATTGATTATATTTCAAACCACAGTATTTATTTAGTTATCTATCTATTAGGCAGAAACAGTTCAAATGCAGTAACAACTTAAACAATTTGTTTAGAATAGTCAACAGTTACAAGTATTATTGTGGACGTTAATCAGTGGTGATATCTGGATCCGATAGATTTTCTTTATTTAGTACCGGTTTATGAGTCTTATTAACCTTTCGAGGTTATCTCCGGGTGGCTGCAGCGTAGATTTCCAGCTGCCCCTCGCCGCCGCGCGATACCGAACGAACGTAGCAAACTGAATAATTCACCGCCGTTGATGGCGCCTCCGCCGACATCTTCCCAACGTTCTAATTGACGTCACTTTGCGGCTCTCGAAACTGCGTGCGATTAATCCGCGAGGAGCTATTTCTGAGGTGATGGAGCAGTGGCGGCGGCGACGACAATCGTTAGTATGTTGAGGCATCGCTTTTCCGCGCATTTTCCCGAGCTTTCCACATCTCTTATGGCCACCGCAAGATGGCGGAACACCCGCAAATCAATTGTTTAAACCTTCACCAATAAAGTGCTACTGTTTTGGCCTCTATTGATTTTTACCTCATAAGTTATAAGTCCATTTTGATAAGGTTGTAAAATGTTGCTAATTGTAATTTTTCGTGCTTCCACTATACTGTGATTCGTGTTGATTGAGGCCCGGAAGTGGGCGCAATAAACACGAATCGCATTTTGAAACTCTTGCGGCCCAGGAAGGGTTCATTCCCCTTTTGGCGCAGCCCAATGTTTGTAAAAACACCTGTTACGAGTTTATGGCAGCGTGCACTGCATTGGCTCTCGCACACCGCTTGGTACCACACAGGAAACAAAGAAAATTGCGCGATGCTTGACAAAGACGCCAAGCGTCGCGACGCTGCTAAACGGGAGACGGCATGCGAGGTGGCACAGCAGCCGCCATGTTGCGATCAAAACAAACTGAATAAGAGCTCATAATATAAAGATGAGAGAATAGGAAGAAAAAACTATCAATGAAACTGGTCCTGAATTTGATAAAATTTTTTATTTTTGGAATTGAGTAGTACTTTTAGTACACTAAAGTGGTAGTACTCACCTCGACATTTTCTCCAATTCTCTTGTGTATAATATTTCTTAGCTGATCTTCAAAGGATTGCACTTTTTATATTTTCGACTAAGTTTATGGGTCTGAAACTTAATATTTTCTTCAAAGTTGACTGACACTTTTCTTAGTTCTAGTTTAATTGCTTTGCTTGCTTTTCCTTATTTTATTATTCTCCTCCCTGTCTAACAAGTAAATTAAGTTGCACTTGAACTTGACCCTTCCATAAGCCCAACATTTTACTGTTTTTTCTCTTGTTTATTCAAATAATTTGCGCTATGTTTTTGGTTCGCTTCGATCGGCATGCAGGAAGCAACTACAGCGCACAATTTACAACTCCACAGCTCAACGCTCAAATACCAGCGCGTACTCCCTTCGCGTGCACCGAGAGCAATGAAAGGCGTCGCTCGGCGTCGCGCTGCTGCATGCGCCCTGCCACACACGCACACTTGATGTGTTGCTCTCGCAGGCCCTGCACAGACGCGCTGTCTGCATCGGCCTGCATCCGCTCTTTCTCCGGCCCTAATGGGACTCCTGCTGGTATTGGTGGCGATGATGATGACCGTGTGCAACATGCAATCGTGTGTAGTAGAACAAGTGGGTAATGTGATGATGTCGACAATGCTCGTAGTAGCAATGGCACTGAATTAAAGTATAGCGTTGCGACGTACAACTTACAACTATGACTACATCACGTCGCCTTGATGTTCTTATAAGTTGCATTGGCACTGGAGTGGCGTTTGAGGAAAGAGAAGAAAAAGAAGAAATGTGTTGAGTTAAGAGGTATCTGATGTCTTTGACTGTTGCATAGAACTGCGAGGAATTGTGGGACAGTGGGAATAGTGTTTCACTAGTTCTACTGTGACTATGAGCTATGGATAAACTTTGTTTCGTTGAGAGTTTGTAACGGTGCTTGATTTTTGAGTTTTTTTGTTGGAACACTTCACTCTCTTTCCAGTTGAAGCAATTCAACTTCTATGGGCATAATTCGTGACCAGAATATACAGATATCTCCTTCCTTTATATCCTCCATACTTCTTGTCATTCCTATTCCCTTCTTTTTCTCTTCTGCTAGTATTTCATTCCTTAACGTAGAAAAGATTGTGTTAGGATTTACCATAGTCAACGTTATGTTAAACTATTCTATATTCTATAGTTCTTTCTGGATGCCTGTTCCTGCATTTTCTCTTGCACACTACTCCACATCCTTCGTATCCCCTTTGTTAGTTTCCCATGTTATGCGGGTTCTCCATTTGCTCTTTATGGAGACAAGAACAGATTTAGCATGAATTTTGTGTGAAGCGAAGTGCGCTGGAGAGCGTAAAGGTCTAAGCTAAGGGATTTATTCAAGGGGTGACGTGAATGCGTCATACCACTCTTCCTTTCGTACTGCGAGAAGAGGGGAATCCACGTGCGCATTATATTTAGAAATATAAGCAGTATATTGCATTACTAACTCCAAATGAGAATTTCGGGATTGAGGACTGTCTCCCCTAGTTTCCTGTATCGCAGTACTCGTTCTTTGTGCTGCATTTGACACCCTCGCAATTTGTATTATATCCTGTATACTATACTTTGGAAAGATTGGTTTTTATTACTTGGATTTTTCGAAATGGGTATAAAACAACACGTTGATGAATAAGTATTCCCGTCTTTTCTAATTAATCGATTTAGGACTACCAACTTTTGTTTAAATTATCAACTAATAACTTTGCCATTCCGCCAGCACATTGTATACTTCATAAAATATAAGTCTCTCAACTGAATCGGTATGCACCCCTTTGTAATTTAGGAAAATAAACATGATTACGTGTTCCAATCCAATGTATTGCAATGTAAAATGGTCTTCGGTAATAAATTACAGTCGTAAGCCAGCAGCACCACCTGCAACACATTGTGAATGCGGGGACGCTGAATTAAAACCACTAGGGTCCGATAAAATGCGCGATCGTTGTGCACATCATGCGGGAAACTAAATTACGCCTTACGTAATTGACTTCATGTAGTCCGACTACTAACAAATGATTAAAAATCGAAACAAGGCCGAGTAGATTAATCAATTTTGGGTATAGCAATAATTTTCAAATTTGCTCCTAACATAATTTTATATTAAAGGATACAAACCTGAAGAATTTCAGAAGGTATTAGGGGTAAATAGGCCAAAACAAATTAGTTTTTTTATAAACATTTTGTTTATTTTTCAAGATTGAAACCTATAAAATAATTTATTGTGGCGCGCGTCCCCTGCCAAATCCACCCTTCTGCAAAGAAAACAATTATAAATAACAAGTTCCTCAATAAGATGACCACATGCTCCACTAATCTTAAATTATTTATTAATTCATACACAGTATTACTCACAAATTCCAAATCAGCAGAACCAGCACCCACATCACCCTTTTTGTCAGCACTGCCAGCACCACCTGGCGCCCTCCTGTATCCAGTACGATCCTCAGCAGGTTTGCTAGTTTCTGACCTGACAGCAGCAGCCCTTGGGCGTGCACTTTCCATGCGTAATTGCCTCTTGAGGGTAGAGGGCACAATTTCTGGAGGCAAGTGCAAGTAAGTCCTAAGGTATTCAATTCCTTCATTGGTAAGGTACCAGTAGAAATGCCTCCACGCAAACTGTTCCTTTACATATCCTCTAGACTTGAGGGATTGCAGAGCTTTGATCACTTCCAAGTTGGGAATGTTTTCCAACATTTTCTCGGGGTGTTTGGGTGCATGGTAGTCCTTCTTGGCTACCATGACTCCCTCCTTGAACAAGTGTTCGTAGATGATCACGCGATTCTTTTTGGGCATCAACATCCTAAGAAAAGAAGAGGTAACATTAGTGAAAACAAATAATAAACACGGATTCTTTGAGGTTAGACGCCGAGATTTGCTTATTGCGTTGAATTTATAGGAATATCCAGGAAAATGTAGGCACCAACTTGTGTCCACTTTAATTGTAGATTTTGAAATTATTTCACGGAGGGTTCTAATATACAGATGCACCTAATATTTTAGGAATTTATCAGCCAGCGATACTTACTTGTGGCACTATGCTCGGCCTTCCGTGAGAAAAGAATTTGACAGCTGAAGGAGAGGAGTTTAGGAAACCTATCACCAACTCCATAGAGCAGCACCAGTTTGGCGGTAATATCACATTCAAACTGGAGAGTCATAAAGGTTGCCTAGTGTAAATTCAGAAATTTTCATAAATTTATTTTCTAAATCTTCTAATTGATGAAGTTTTAATATACTAAGCTATACTTTTATACCAATTTTATTTTATAGATACAAAATTGGGCCATTTACAGCATACGTGTCTCTCTATTAAAAAAAATTTCGTATATGGCAAATAGTTAACCCCTTTTTCAATAGATCAATATTAGCGGGAACTGTTGTTTGTTTGGCGAAGTTCTTTCATGAAGTGGATGAAATGATTCAAACCCCATATAAAGCCATCAATCATGCGAGGCCCATTATAATGCTCACGCTTACGTATTTATTCTTGAATGCAGCAAATAGATTACAGGTGATTCAAAGAAATTGTATGCAAAAAAAATAAATTACTTAATTATATATATGTTGCATAAAGGGAATAAATTACTTATAGTTAAACAAACATGCATACAATTATAGAAAGCAAACATAACGATGGAAAATTCTAATAATATCAACACCAACTTTCAATTAAAGTAAAAATACAACTGTTGAAAAAAGGGTGATTTAATATTTCACCTGAGAGCTTACAACTTTCTACTTCCTAATTACAGTGCTTTGTTTTTTAGATATTTATTAGTTACATTCTGTTTACTGTAGAATGGAAATAAATTCGAAGAATTATGGAAATGGTGTAATCATAATGTTAACAAATATTTACAGATTCGGAATTCAAAATATAATTTTTCCGTGAAATATAAAATTTTCCTTAAATACAACATGAAATAACATTTCCAACGTTTACAACTTTGATATGGAATTACATGATTAAGTCATGCGCTGAAATAAATCAGCGAATTTCCAATTTATTTAGCTTCGTGCATCAATCAAAACTAAATATGCATAGAAATAAATTAATCTGTTACGTAAAATTGTTTTGTGATGAACCTAGACAAGTTTAATCTCCTCGAAAATACAAATCATATGAATTCATATTCTGGTTCTGGTTTTGGACAAATGGTTTACTTATGGATGGCTTCAACTTGCGCAAATTGTAAGTTTTTGTTTTTTTCACACAGCAACGCATGAAATTCAAAAAGGGAGGTTAAGTACGTCGATGTTCACACGATATTCTTCTTCATCAATCATCATCATTATTATCACTATCGATATTCAATTCTGCATGGCAAAAGACAGGAAATTTGTTTAGAAATTCCTATGCTTATTGCCAATGTTTCAAAAAAAGTTGCAGTTTTTCTCCGATAAGTCGACACCGAGCATTATTTATTTGATGACGGTACAAGAAATTATCTTAACGTGGGTCTAATATCATTTATATTAAAAAATAATAAAACATCAGCTTAAAAATAAAAAACAAATGTTTTTGTTGGTGTTGGCATTGATAAAAAGATTTAATTAAATTATGAACTATGAGCAATATAATTGCAAGCTGAATTTATTATGTTTTATAATAATATCGCCTTGAATATGAAACATAAACATTCACTATATTTGCATTTCAATAAATTAACAACTCCATCTATAGAAACATTAAAAGCCAAAAATTCCGTCCTTGTGTTCAAGCGTATCGACAGCGCTTGAATTGAACATAATTAGCTCAATTCGCTAATTATTGCCCCATATCAACATCAGTTCGAGTCGGCGGTAACCTCTTACAGCTGCTTCTAATATCAGCGGTATCAACTTAAAGGCAGCGAGTATTAATTGCAAGGAGTAAGTGCAGCTGATTGCGTCTCAAGCATCTGCGAATGCCTGACACTTTGTACCGCTGACTAGGGACCGATTTTTATAACTTTAATTGTACGTATTGAATATAAATTTAATAATGAGTATAATTGACGGAGATAAACATATTTTGCGATATTAATTGATTTGTGATAGGAGATAAGAGAAGTGCGAGAAAAGCACGAGTTCAACAAATGTCAATTTTTATTTAATTGGTTACAATTTGTGTTTGGTTACAAATTGTACTAAAATGTATTGTAGTTTAAGTTCCAAATGCGCAATTTTATTTTAAGGGATTTGAAGTGCATTTCACTTGTTGAATGTTGATTTTATTTCATTAAACTGTATGAAACTTGTTCAGGTGAATAGAGATGATTTTTAGTGTCCAGATTTATCAAGAAGGAAAATCTATCTTAGTGCAGAGTAATAATTATGTGTGCACTCAAAGATTCTGCACGTGCTGTGATGATACGATCGACACGATAATGTAGAGTTGCAGTTGATTGCATTGTTCCTGGCTTGGCTCGAGTTAATTTAATTTGGAAATGCGTAGATTTCAAAGTTTAACATGGTAACAAACAAATGCATTGCTTGTCAATCCATTATTCATTGAATTAATCATCTTGATTAGGACTTTATTAATATTTCAGATAAGTTTATCAACTTTAGATTAAATCAAAATATTTAGAATTAATAAACGTCAATAAAACGTCAAAATAATTTCGAAACACTTTCACACAACAAACAAAGGAAATTTCCGCTATGCAACAATTTTTTTTTCATTATCTAAAAAAATAATCCAAACAAAGGAATATAACTAACAATTTTTGCCCCAAGTGGCAAAAAGTCGTATCTGGTTCCTTCTAAACAGACTAAGTACTCGTAAATGTAAGCGCTTTCCGTTGAATAGTTTTCTGGCTACCTGTATACATTTGGTCCCTAATTCGACGAATTGCCTAGGCTGCATTTGGTTTCACTCGCACAACAAGTTGAATGAAGACAAACAAAGGTGGCAACGTTGTAAAATCGTATGACTAAAAACTAGATTTAGATAGATACTTATCTACAATTGGTTTGGGTGAGAGAAAATAAGATAATTTTCTTTCCAAGCAGTTGAATGCGTTAATTGAATCCCTTATCAATTAGGAACCCCAATAATTTTGATGATTTATAACAAATGACTAAAACAATTCAATTGGAAGTGCTGAATATGAATGTTATGATTGATTGAGGTTAGGGGTTGATATATTTTCTTAAAAGTCCTGTAAATATTTTTTAGGTCTATACACCTATGACACTAATATCCCAAATGTTTATTGAGAAAGTACAAGTCAAATATGTGTTTCGAGAGAAGAAATCGTTTATTTTGTAAATTAAGCTCCCAAATATTGTTAAATTGAACTTGTTGAGGAATATGGTTTCGTTGGCTTATTGCAAATTTCCCAACTGCTCCTGAAAGAATCTTCACCATTTAAATCTCTTCTGTTTGATTTGGTTTAATTGGTTGCTATGGAACACACCATTTCACAAAGACCAATTGATGACGTCCATGGTTCTCCCACTCAGTATCCCCACATAGTCTACAAAACAACAGAGACTCATCGCACCACGCGTCAGTTGTCAGTGCACCAGCTTTGATGGGCTACGCGCCAAACAAATCAACCTCACATCACTTGCAATTACGCTGTTGTAACCAGTGACGAAATCAAAACAACGCAGCATCGCAACATATTAACAATCGCAACGCAATGCATGTTTCTAGTTGCACTGCGTCCTGTTAATTGCTAACCAGTATCAATCATCCTACCGCGTAGTGATAGTGACATTCAATCAATCCGATGCAATAGATAAACAATAGACATCTCATACCCGATAAACATTATCAGTTAATAATAGGTTGATAACAGCGTATCGAAGGCAGTTCGTTGGTGGCATTGTTGGCCTCGACAGTGTTTGTTTCCTCGGCGAGGAAATAAGAACTTCCTTGGGCTGCAAGAGGGCATCGGTGAAGATGAATCTGTCTTTTGCCGGCTGCGGCTTCTTGGGCATCTACCACGTTGGGGTTGCTGTGTGCTTCAGGAAGTATGCTCCGCATTTATTGCTCAATAAAATCTCTGGTGCATCGGCGGGTTCGATTGCTGCCTGTGCATTGCTCTGCGATATACCTTTAGGTGAGTTATGAGTAAGTTGGTTAAGGATCAATTGTTCGCCTAAGTGTGTAATTGAAGGTTCACCTAGTAACAATTGCTACGAGTGCAGTTTTCAGGCGTAATTGTTGTTAGTGCATTGTGCATACCATGACGCAGATTAAATGGACGTCTACTTGTTCAACGTTGATTGTTGACAAATCAACAACAACGGAAGAAATTAACGCGCTGCATTTGAATAGTATAGGAATGTATAACTTGAAAGACATCCTTCAAAGGATATAAGAAGTTGCACACAATAGATTTTTCTCGAAGTTCAATTTGAATTGCCTTACAAGGTCCCAGATTAAAAGTACAATGATAAATAACAAATAGCTACGATTAATAAATTTGCTATAATTAAAATGTCAAACAAAAAGCGAATTACATTTTATCGTTTTTATCCATTTCTTATCGCTACTATTATTAATCTAGAATTAAGAGTGTTTTGTAAAGCAGTAAACTGACCTGGTAATTTGCTTTTTATTTAGGTGCTAAAGTTCATCCAACTTTCACAAATCAATGAAGATGATTTCAGGTTGTAAGTTGTCTGTTCTATTTCCACTGCCAGAAGTGTTAACAATCGACCATAATGTCCACACAAATATTATTTAATTAACGATATTTTAGCCGATAGTGTCATTCGTTTTTTGTTTGCACAGTTGCGATAAATGCGCACAACTTCAGTGCAAGCAAACAACGTTGATATGAATGACCAACAATAATTCAATAGTTTCTTACGAAATTAGATTACTTTGGAAGTATTTATGAATTACTGCTTTGTTTAAATGAGATGAATTATAAATGCACAAGTTTGTATTCTTAGAAGATTTGAATATTGACCAAGTTCAACAAGTTTGGATAAACCATTAACAAGACAATTGAATATTGCGGTATAGTTGATAAGCAAATCAAGGTAATTTCCGAAATGTTACCACCTAATCAGTTAACAAAAGGTTTGCGAATACTTTCACTCTAATTGCGATAACATTGTTTTATAATATTAGGGTTATTCACTATATATCACTTGTGTCAAGTGTTTAGCAACACCTATGTTATATTCGACTATAATAGATTGCACTTTGTTTTTGAAAACGTGATATTCACTTGATAGATGCTTTGTTGTTATCGACAACTTCTAATCACATCGAAGCCTTCACTGCATTATGTTACTCACTGTTTGGAAACAGGGACAAAGCGGAGTTGTATCAATTGAAATCGCAACTTTCATGACCTAGATAATCCCCGGCACGTGCCACTTGTTTTTCCGCCGATTATTGCGCCTACATGTCCACTTCCCTCTCGGATCGCTGCGAAAATCGTGGTAAACAAGATCATCAATATGAATCAATCACTGACCAGATGCAGTGAATGCAAGTGTTGTTTACGCAACATACGCGCTCTTTAGAATGCACCGAAGCGGTTCGAGAAAATTAGAGCATATTTCTTACTAATTTGCTTGGACATGCCAACATAAAAGTTGTCGCTTAATATTGTCACATATTTGTATTTTGGACGAAGGAAACCTGACCAAGTTTACAATTTTATGTCCGACTATACGTTAACTCTGAAAATTAAGTAGTTTCTTAAATATTTCGTGGCAAGTGGAAAATCGCTTGGGAAATTTAATTTTGACAAAGCTGCGATAACTTTTCTCATGTATGATTACAGAATACAGAAATTCGCATAATGCTTTGTCAAATTTAAGATACCCGTTTTTAACCCTTTCTAAGGTAAAATTGTCTCGGGTCTTTTGTTGAGTACTTTCTACATTGCATTTTTGCATGTAATGTATTAATGCGTCGATACAAGTACATTGTACGGCGTGGATGTCATCGGGTTATCGCGATTCCTTCCGTGCATTCCGCGTGGATAAACAAGCCACAAGCAGAGCACGTTCATGAAATAAATGCGTTGCGAGTTTGCGACCATGATTGTTTATCGAATACTGGTTTATGGTAAAACTTGCAACGCAATACGTGAAACATAAAGCCACAAATAAGCTCAACTTAAATAGTAGACAATCTAATGACAATGTTATACTTAATTCACTATTGGAAAAAAATTGAAGCAAACTTTCATGAATTGCAGGCGAACTAACAAGTGATGTCCTCCGTGTGGCATGCGAGGCCCGAAGGAAATCCCTGGGGCCTTTCCATCCATCCTTCAACATCCAAAACATTCTGATTGAAAATATGGAAAAAATCCTCCCAGAAGACGCTCACATTCGCGTCAGTGGCAAATTACATATTTCTTTAACTCGTGTCTACGACGGCAAGAATGTGATTGTCTCCCAGTTTGATTCCAAGAGGGAACTGATGGATGCCTTGCTTGCCTCAGCGTTTATACCAATTTTCTCGGGTATCCTACCACCAAGATTCAAAGGTGTAAGGTATATGGATGGTGGATTTAGTGATAATCTTCCGACTTTGGATGAAAACACCATCACTGTAAGTCCATTCTGTGGAGAGAGTGATATTTGTCCACGTGATGATAGTATGCAACTATTCCACGTAAGTTTATACCTCAGACTTTCATCATTGTTATTAATTTCATCTGTAATTATGTAGATAAGTGTGGCAAACACATCAATTGAACTTTCCCGACACAATATCTACCGCATCATGAGGATTTTATTTCCACCCAACCCAGAAGTCTTGTCAAACATGTGCAAACAAGGTTTTGATGATGCCCTAAGATTTTTGCACAGGAATAATTTAATTAGTTGCACAAGGTGTCTTGCAGTACAATCAACTTTTGTTGTTGCGGATACTCTGGATGATTCGTTGGAATTTGATCCAGAATGCACTGAATGTCAACTTCATAGACAAGTAAATCATAAAAAAATTGTATGAAAATATCTGTTATTATTAATTCTTCTTTGATATTTGTTAGGAAGCACTTGTTTCTAATCTCCCAGACACAGTTCTGAATATCTTCCAGGAAGCAATTGACTCTGCGAATAAAGGACTGGTCAACTGGGTGTTCAAACATCGTGGTATGAAGTTATTGTCGGTTTTGAGTCTCCCTTATACTTTGCCATGTGATATGATGCTTGCGACATTCACAAAGTAAGTTCGTTTAATTGGTTTTCTTCTGCTTTTTGTTGTTTGTTAGTGTTCAAAGAGTGGTTTTGCATGTTATCTTATATTTTCATATAACTAACAAGTCATCCTGGCTGTAATTAACTAGTGGCATAGTTTCTCGTTTAAAGTAGATCATTTTTTAACACTGTAGCATTGTTGGGGATTCATACGAACGCAAAGACTTTGCATACAAATTCGCCACCATACAAATAACAAATCCAATTCCCACAAGGCGTCTGCCGCAGGGATGCCCAAAACATTCGAAACAAATCTTTGCGCAACTTTCGAGGTGACTTGCATTGCATCTGTTCCCTAAAGCCACTAACTCTAGCATTTCTTTCAACTTTTCTTAGATTTGTGGCCTCTGCACCAGCGATGAGTAACGGCCTTTGGGAACTCAGTAAATATTTTTTGGATCAGTTGGGAGGAGTTCTGAGCACAGTTAATCACAAGAGACAACAGCTGAGCTCGAAGGTTACATGCCAGATGGATATAACGGAGTACGGAGGAAATAAATGGAAGAGATTGAGGAGGTTTAGAAAGCGGGATTCAACTAATACTGATGACGCTTATTACTTGGAAGGAGTACATAGTCAAGCAGGAAGTGGAAACAAAGTTAATTTGAATTTTATTTTGAATCTGGAGGATGGTGAGATGCCTTTGGCCTCAAGATCAGGCTTTGGAAACAGTAGCACAAGCCTAGAACCTCTCGATGATGATACTTTTGATACTATTTTAGAAGTGACCAATCATCATGAGGCAATAATGGCATATTATTACTTGGATGATAACAAGGTGCTAATTAAGCGTTAAATCATTATCAAAACATTATTTAACATTTTGTTTCCCGTTATTATTTCCAGGTGAAAGTCACTGAAATCTTCGACGTAACAGAATCCGACTCACCTTTTGTACAATCGGCCTATGAACGTGAACTCAACACACACTTGGAATTTGATGATGATGAATGGGGAGACGATGAAGGGATGTCTACACGAGCAAATCGTAAATAAAGCCCTCTATTCAAATTTCTTACAACAAATTTCACATATAGTCTTTATAGATTCGAAGAGCATGAGCGAACTGCTCTCCGACGGTGATAGCGACTTAGACGATGAATTTCTTGGAGACACAAGTAACATCTTTTCGGACCCAGAAAGTGAATGGACGGGGACTTACAAGGTAGAGTTTCCTGAGGAAGATGAAGCAGAGAGTGACTCTAATGGTACCATGATGGGTGATGATACGCGGCCTGAGTCTGATAGACCAGCTAAAAGAAGTGCAGAACAAATTATAAAGCAGTCGTATATTATTCCTGCGATGAGTTATGATGATCTCACGATGTAAAATTTACATCTTTATTGATTTCACGGAAAATGACGAGTGCGGTTCAAGCCTAGTCAAAATAAAACGCACGAAAATTGTTTAAAAAATATGGAAAATACAATTTAAAACTTAAGCTGAATTTAAAGGAATTGATGAACGTCAAGCACTAACACTAACGTTTAAAACTTACTGTAAAACGAAAAAAACATCAACTCTAAATTGTAAAATTAAGACTAAAGAGATCCAAATATAACAGCAACTAATCATAAACTACTGTTAAGAAAGTGGTTGGTTGTGACTTGATAAACAATTATGTGATAAATTATGCTATTAGGAGTCTATCATATTTGCTAGAAGTAACTTTGTAATCAAAATCATAGCAATGAGTAAACAAATTTAGGTAATTTAGCTAATAGTGTTTTGGTAACCATTTTTTTAAATGAAGAAAACATGTTAATATTTATAAACTTAATATGTAAATATCAAACTGTTACAAGTTATTCAAGCTAAAAGTATTTTATGTTTTAATTCATAATTAGGAACTCATCACTATTTAAACTGAATTGTTACGAGATGAGAAGATAGTAAATATTTTCAAAAAATGTTATCTTAATTTTATTACTGTGAAAAAATAAATAAGGAAAATCAGGTGGTGTCTTTATAAAATTTATTAAAATACATAACCCAAAAGCATACCACAAACAATAAATGATATTACTATTCCATAAAATGCTTAATTCTAAAGTTTTAAAATCAAAATAACGAGAGATTTATGTGGACCACATATAGAAATAGTTACTCTGCCAGAATGGAATGTACTTCTTAAGAGGAAGACAAAGAACTGATGCTAGAGGGACATTTTTACTCAATGAGGTGAGAATTGCAGAAATTCTATCGCGACTGTAACGATCGTAGAAAGGCGAACGCAACAGATACAAAAAAAGACCAACATAACGACGTGAAACTTCAATTCGCTGCTTTGAAGTGAATCCACGATCACCCTTCTTATATAATTGGATACTAAAACAAGAAACGCGTCAATATTATTCTCGTGCGCAATAATTCCTAAAATGTACCTGCCAATATCCATCAACAAACTCAAGAAAAACGGTTTCCAAGATCTATCACCAAAACATCCCAGTGCACAAAGATGTGCAATTGGTTTAACAATATACAAAGTCTCTGCAATTAACTGCTGATCAGCAAGAGCTTGTTCGATTGTTTGCTCATTGTCAAATTGTGCTTGCTGAATTGAATGCCAGTTTCTTATGTGAAGTGGTGGAGATGCATCTATTTTCCTCACTACTTTCCCAGATCTCTTCAAGTGAAATGATACTGAATCCAATTGGGCTTGTGCCAATTCTGCTGCCCCAATTTCTGATGCAGCTGGGACCATAACTGACTTTCTTAAGAGAGCAGGGACTGGTGGATGTTGAATGATAGATTCTTTGTGTTTGCTGATTAATAATAACCTTGATATGCATCTAAAATAATCAGTAATATTAACCAATATTATACAAATAATATTTGTAGAGTTGTAGTAACAACTGTAGAAAATCCCTTACTTAAAGACTTGTATTGATATAATAATCAACCACTTTCCTCTGGAACCCCAAACTTGTTTTGCACTCAGTTCCAGTAAAACCTCACAATATTCCAGAACAGTTAACCATACTTTTAGTTTATCCCCAGTGTGTGGTAATTCTAGCTGTTTTTCTTTCCTGATTATCCTGTCATTGAACAAAACAAGGAGATTGGAAAGGCAGTAGACAAGTTCAGAGACAATATGTGAGTTGTTAATGCGGCCTGGAATTCAATGATATTCACATTAATTATTCAGTCTAAAAAGTAAACAAAGTAATTTATACATGTACCAGCAATAAAATATGATATCCATTTGATGGTAACTTCATAATCACTAGTTTTAATTGGATTTTCTGCCACCCATTTTTTGTAAGAAGCATAAAACTCTGGTACAGACAGCAATATTGTCGTCATTTTGTTACTCTGTTTTGATTTTGAACTGGGACACGTAAAAGTACTCATTAATACTCAATTTGTAGGGATTACTACCACAGTTTATGGTCGGCAAAACTTGACCTACCAAGGTGTCGTCCTCAAGGTGAAGCGGTTACACAATGTGGTTATATTTATTAATTTCAACGATTTGATTGCGATGTTTAAATATGAGATGTCGCTATAGTGTGCACTTTGCACATTAATAAACTTTCAAATTTCGCAATGCAGCAAGAGAAATAAAAAGTTTATTTCTTACAGAAAGCAATATTCTGATTACTGTATTATGTGTGGAAGGTTTTATCAAAATTTAAGAGAATCTACAAGTAGAATTTCTTTCACACGTTTTGCATGTTCGTCTTCTCCAACATAAATCGCTTCCAACTCTTCCACTCTCTCATCTAATAAATATTTCTTAATATCCCCGTGCCCAGTGAGGTTCGTCAATATCTGCATGCAGTATTTCTGGGTGGAAGGTTGATGGACTGCCTTTGCTAGTGTTATTAGACGATCTACTAATCCGGGAATTTTAACTGCTTTAACGAGTGTTTCAATTTTAATTGTAGCGAATACCATTGCAGCTGCTGCATTTGCATATATAACTGGAATCTGCAATAGTAATTACATATAATAATAATAGTCTCGGGTATTTTGCAACTCAAAGCATTAATTTACCTCTGACAGCAAGCATCTGAAAAGTTTCTTCAAAAGGTGAGCTTTAAGTGCCGCTCTTTTGCCTTCCTCAAGTTGTAGCAATATACTAAGGCATTTCAACGCAGCACCAATTATATTAGGTTCATTGTGCGTTTTTATAATTTCTACTAAGACGTCGAAAAATCCACTTTGGAATGCGATTGTTTTTCCGTTGCAGTACATAAGATGTTCTAAGGTTTGCATGATTAAAGTTAGAACATCTCTGTCTTCGACTTGATGCATACGTTGTAAAATATCAACAAGTTCTTCGACGTAGTTATTCTCAACCAAATAATCAGCAACTAAAAAATATAATTTACAATAAATCCTTCATTCTATAACGAAAATAAGTGTAATTTACCCATCCAAACCAAAGATATCTTTTCCAACATTGTAAAAAGTTGCATTCTGACGGCTAACTCATTGTCCTTCATGCATTCTTTAATTTTATCCAACATACACGTGTTTTTAATAATAGCATATTTTCCGTCTAAGAGATCCCCGATTGTAGTTAGTGCAATGAAAGTACGTTCCCGAACTTCAGCATCTGGATGATCAAGAAGTTCAAGCAGGCGCTCAGGAAAACGTAGTTGTATTGCTTGGAAATTATATTCAGGATTATGGATCATGTCACAAACACTTGTGATTGCTTGTTTAACGATGCATTGGTCAAGACTAGATAGTTCTTTAAGCTTACCAACAGATAAAAACATAAGAGAAAGTATAAGCAGAGTTTGGATTGAGTTAACTTACTAATTTAGGCATTGCCTTTCTTTCAAATGCAAGAGGTCTTCTTGTAACTTCACAATTTGCAATTGGGATACAAGGTTGATGAGATTGGACTCTTTGGAAAGGTGGGAGGCTATCAAAAGCATCGATAGTGGGTTTTTCTCGTGCTTTAAATGAGAATAGAATAATTTGGGATAAATGGCAATGACAAAGAAATTACCTTTGTCTACACATTTGTTAATAACTCGTGGTTGAATTTGAGTAGTACATTGAAGGTAGGAGTTTTTATGGCATGCAAACATATTGCAAAATTTTCAAAATTTTATAAATTATAAGAGAAGTACTGCTAAAAATCTGTAAAACAACTAGACAAGGTTTTATGATTCACAGAATGACAATAAATGTGGCAATGTCATGAAATTGCTTTGTTTACATTATCAAACATGTACTTAACTAACAGACCAATAATTACAACGCTCACAGGCAGTCCTTCTGCATAGTTACAGCAAATATCAAACCATTTACTTTATAAATAATAATGCAAACAAATTCAAACAAAATCGCTGCTTCAAGAATTGCAGCATTTCTACGAACACTCTAAAACAAAAATAGAATTTGTTCAGTTTACAAGTATCGTGACTTGCATTGTTAGAATACTTGAAATTGCTAGCATTGTTTGCATTGTTTGAATCATATAAGTCGCACATCCAACTGACATTCGTGCATACTGCGCCGCCGCAATCGCCGCCTCCCACCGCATCCGCCGCCGGCCAGCCGGTCATTCAGCAGTGCAATAACAACACGGCTGACTGACACGGACCAACAAATATTTATTTCTAGCACACAAACAGTGGCTGCTTTCAAACGAACTAATTCGCTAAACAAGTTAACTTAAATCGCTATGACCTTACAAGTATACATAGCGGCCAAACGTGTAATGAACATATCCTAAACAACAAAATAAAAGGACATAATACTGGTTTATTGTGTGCATTTATGTAAATCAACATCCCAAAACGAACTTTGTTGGTACAGGTGCATAGGAAGTACAAGCAATTAAAATGTCAACAAAAAGGGATAACTGACTTATCAACTCAATATCAATCAGCCAATAAAAATCATGTGAAGAATTACTGTATTTAAGTTAAAAATTAGAAAATCGAAATAATAAGGTGATATAATAAAGGTTCTATTAGTGATTGTGCTATTTGTGATAAGTATTCAAATTTAAGCGTTGCCACCAAGTAATAATTTTAAATCATCCCGAGCTGCTAACAACTCAAATGTTGATAATAATAACAACTTGATAACCGGCAAATTTTATGCCACCAAATAGTACCAAACAGCTAATCAACTCGTTGAACACACTGTCGCACTCTGTGCAACTAACTCAATTCAAACCTACATTGCGACAATTGAGTGCTACAATTATTGTTATATATATCATTCATCTCATAATTGTAGAATGACGCAATTGCAAGTGGTGAGTTTGCTTTGATTGATTTCATATTAAATATTGCTTCATTTGCATATTAATATTGCTTAGTGTCTGAAGATTGTGCAAAATCAATACAATTATAAGTTACACAATCTTCTTCGTTGTCTTCTTGGAAAGAGAGGAAGTTTTTAATGCCTGGAACGAGTATTACCCCAATAAATAAATAAATAGTTATTGAGAAGGTTAATCTGTGGAAATTCAAAGAGTATCATCTATTTCATATCTCATTGAATAATTTGATTTCATTAAACTGTGACAAGTTATGAATTTGATTTGTTGTGGATTTAGATAAAGGATGTAGGTCCAAAACTAATTCCGTTCTTCAAGACTGTGGCTATTTACTTCGTTGTTTTCATTCCTCAAACAAATCCTGGATATATTGCAGCGGTGCTGAAATGTTTGCCAATTATCTGTTTGATGATTTTTGTTGTTTGGCATGGAAAACAAATGGACGACAGGTAATTTGTAAGGAAATTTGTTTTAATATTGGTTTGTAATTTATTATTATCATTACTTTTATTTTTAGTGGTTTTTGTGGCTTAATGTCTATTATTCATTTATTTTATTTTAAAACAACCGGTATGAAACTTTCACTTATATCTCTGGATATGCGTTTGTTGTATTTTTAATAATTTTGCTCTACTGGGTTGAAAAGAATGTAGTTAATTTAATACAAATGATATATTGCATCATTTATCATGCATGAAACATGTTGCCAACTATGTAACTTTCTAAATCAAAACAGACATGAATTTTTTAAAATTTTTTAATTTGACTTAATTAGACTTCAATTTGTAGCACTAAAATTGCTTTTATGTGTCGCAATTGGGTGAGAATACATTTGTAATCTTTCCATTTTTTTCCAGGTACAAATCCTCCTGGAGAAAAATCCTGATTGGACTTTTCTTCTCGTGCGTAGGTGACTACTGCTTAATTTGGCCAGATTCTTTCGTCTTTGGTATGATAGCCTTTGCAGTAGGACACGTCCATTATATCCTTGCATTCGGTTTCAAACCTTTCAATCTTCCAGCTGGGATTGCTTGTTATGTAATAACTAGTTTAGGTATTTCAATTGTTTACTTGTCTCGTAAACAGACTAACCTGGGTTACTTTTAGGTTGCTTGTACTTGTCGCCTGGATTCTCTGGAATCATGCTTCCTGGTGTGCCAATCTACACATTTGTTTTGAGCACAATGTTGTGGCGTGCAATTGCTCGGTTTCAATTAAACAAGGTAAAACTAACATATCTATACCTACTCAGTAAACTAGTGAAATGTTATTTACATCTAGAATTTATGGAGCTGGACACGATTGTTTACAGCTGTCGGAGCAGTATTATTCGTCGCTTCAGACTTGCTAATTGGGCTTGGCATGTTCAGACAATTAGCTATTTCAAATGCTCAGGTAGCTACAATTTATGAGTCTATTCTAAGAAATAAATGTTTTTCAAAATTTCTTTCAGGCTGCTATTATGGGAACATATTATCTTGCTCAACTTGGAATTGCATTGAGTGTCGTCGACTTAAATGATAATATAAAAGACGAATAATTGTTTTTTAAAAGGTTTTCTAACTTTTATTCTTCTGGGATTATTAATCAACCCATGTCTGAGGACTTGGGGAGTATATTAAATATAAAAGCCAAGGACAAATAATTATTAAACAATAGAATAAGCAATTCACATATGTTACGATTAATAAGTATCCTGTTAGTCTTCCTAAAGTTGATATAATTGTTAAAATGACAATTTATTGTTAATGTTAGTAAAGATATTACATTAGAATATTAAATATTACGAAGAAAGGAAAGAAATTTGGAAGATTACGTTGGGTTTGCATACATTCTGATTATTTTATTAAAACCAACGAACCAAATTATTTTAGTATTAGAAAACCAAGATTCAAATTAAAAGAACATAAATCAACACGACTTTAAAAGTTCTTTGTTGTCTTACATTTTACTATTTCTCACTAGAGGTCGACGCTTGTACTAAATCAACTTTTACCTGTTTAGTATTTGATAAATAAAATGTGCAATCTTCAAACTCGTTTGAGAATTGTAGCTGCGTGTTGCGACCAGATGTGGCTGAGCAAACAACAATGTTATCACAGGTGGGTTAGCATTTCGGAAGGCAAAAAACATGATTATTAAATCATATAATTCAGTAAACATTTGTAAACACAAAAAAATTAAATAAGCAACACAGGACCCAAAAATTGGTAAGTATTATTAGTTTTTTCAGTGGCATATCATAAGGGTTATGTTCTAATTTCAATGTTTTGTCTATAGTTATCATCGTTATCGTTATCATTTGATACATGTTGAAATTTTATATAGAAATCTGGAGAGACTAGACTCTGACTATGTAAGAAATTGAACTGTATTGAACTTTGTCCATTTTTATAGCGTGTATTTATAGGAGAAACTGATTACGATATGTTCAATCAATTAAATTTCGTTTATAATTGAGTAATAAAATTAAGTATAGTGATTGCGGATTACCACATATAAAATTTACATCTAGTAATTGAAAAGGCATCTCACATATAGTTCAATGATCAAATGTGTTAACCGCAAATAAGTGCGAAGTGGAAATATTTCGCACATTGCATACATACCATGTACATTGGTGGAATGGGTGTAATGTACACACTTGTGGAGTATGTACTCTATGAAACGCTAGGAATACTTGAACGTCGTCGCCGTCGTCAATTCGTGGGTCGCTCGAGTTCCTACTTTGCCAGTGCGCCGCCAAGCAAAGCAAAACTTCGTTTATTAGTTCGCGGTCGTTGCTGCTGCGCTGGTCGCTGCGACAAGAAAACAAGCTATGCGTACGTTGTTGCAAACGAATTCAAACTTAAAAATCTCCAAGTTTACTTTTCTATCGCAGACCAGCCAACAGACAGCAGCAGCGGGATAATCACGTGTACCTCAAACGGTTTTTCACCTAGAATTTGTTAACAACACTGCAGTTTAAAATAGTGAATAGTAAACAAATAAATAAAACTATTAATTGCTCATAAATTCAGTGCAACTAGGTGTAACAGATGCTCGATGCAATGCTTAACAAATCTTCTCCTGTTGCAAAGTGCAATAAATTTAATCAAGCAAGTGTTTTACTCCACAGTATCTGTGAAGGAAAACAGTGTGCTGTACCAAACATTTTTACACGTGCCGAGAACCGTTATTGCTAAAGTAGGATAAAGTAGCATAATGTCAACGTCAACACTGAATTGTTGAGAATTATTATCCGTCCTGGATTGCCATACGCGTCGACTGCAAAGTGTCGAGTGATAACATAGATGCGACAATGCGTCGTTAGTCGTTATTTAATGCAAGCAGACGCGAGGATAACAAGGATAAGACGTGAATTACCAGCGTTAGAACGAGTTAAAGCTGCTTTAAGTGCTTTCAATTGGTGTAAAGTGCAAAAATAAGTGCATCAAAGTAAGAAAATTCTAGATATTCCCAAGGGGCAACGAAAAACTGTCATAAATGGTAAATTTCCATTCTAACGCACTTTTAAATATTCATCACCTTACGCATGTTTTATTTAACAATGTATAGAATTCACAAAGAATTCACTTAACAAATGAATTAACATCTTAATAAGCACCTGCCAAAATTGGCTTTATTGCTGCTTTGATGACAATAATTGGGTTTGTCATTCAACAAGCAGCAAATGGCAATAAGTTATCGATTATTTACCAATTTATCTATTTTCAGCATTTGCAATCTACTCACTAATGCGTCACTAACCCAAAAGAGCCATTTCACATATGACATATTAATAAGCACAAATTGTTTTTTTTTTATTTATCAATTTGTGGCAAGTTTTCAATGTGCGTCAGTATTTAATGAAGACCCCTCATCACGTACATTTTGATGAGAGGTCTAGGTAAATTGCTACTATTTACATGTCAACATGTCATAGCAGTTACACAATTATTTATTTGTAATGTAAGAGTCTGTAAAAGTTGATGTAGGTAATCATCATGACATTGATTCTGATCTAAAAATATTTACAAATCTCTTTTGATTTGAATACTTCAAGTTTTACTTCTTCATTTAAGCATAAAGCAATTTAAAGATATCATAAAATTTTTTCCTTGGAGGCTCTTCTCATGTTTAATTTTTTCTTTTATTGTTTCTTCTTCCTTTGGATTACTCCACTCTTCGTACGAATACTCTTCAAATAAAGGCACCCATCTCTTCGATTTACTTTTTTTTTGGGTTAAGATTTGCGTCAATGCCGCTGACAACAGTACATAAATTACCTGCAACTTGTCTGAATCTGATTCTTTGAACACCAAAGATCACTTTAGGTCATGGCACATGAACATGTTCAAGCCATGTGTGACAAGACCAATGATACATATGACTTCTCTGATTTTTTATAGTGTGTTGCATTATGATAAGTTTAAAACTGTATAATGAGCTGAGAGTTTTTATATTGTTTTGGTGTCTTTATGTTCATTTCATGTTCTTTACGTCATTTTTTCTCTGTTTTCAGTGTGCTCACCAACTATGTTACTACATAGATAGCACACTTCTTTAAGATTTATTTTTTATTCTTTGTATCTTTAACACCACATCACAATTGTATCTACTCGTTGCTTACTTCATTGTAATTTAATATCAATTTGCATGTCATCCGTGGGCGGACTGATTTAAAGTTTACGTAAGATTACATCAACTTCAAAAGCAGATACTGCATATTAATTCACCTCTTTTCCCCGCTAATTGAATTAACATTTTAATTTACATCGTCATTGTAGTCATTATAGTTTAATTACATAGCATTTTCAAATTGTGGGTTGTTTAACAGCTTGTAACAGTTAACCACTGCTTGGATTAATCTAAAAAACAATTAGATGATAATTCATATTCGCTACAATTGTTTATTACCAGTAATAACCATACAGCACAATCAAGTAATTAATTTTAATACCATAATAACTCTGGATAGGAAAATTACGTTTGACATAATTATATCATGTATGAAATAATTATATTAAATCAAATAATCATAAAGATATGAGACAATTGTGCTGTTAATTCATTTTCATAGGGCGATCATAAAGTGTCGGCGAAGTTACGACAAAATGTATTGAAGTGTATCATATGTGGATAGTTTATTGTGGGAGATTGAATGCTTTGGGATTTTGTGTGATGTTACGTCATTGGCCTACGGGGAAATCAGTCATATGTAAGTAATTCTTTTCTGTTTGTGTTTGCAGAATTTTGCAGCTTCCGACGGTTGTGACACTTGCACGAGCTGCGTGGTGCTGAAATGGAGTAGTAAGTCAATCAGAAGTCGTCTTAAAATCAAAAAATCTGTATTTAAACGATGACGTAACGGAAACGGGATTTCAAGATGAATATATATATTGCAATTGCTTTAAATACTCTTGACACTCGGATTGTATGTAATTATATCTTCAAATGCGCAGCCAGAGTAAAATATATGTTTGGGCTGGTGTGTGATTCGCGAAATTGTATCCGATCAATATCTCTTCTCTCCTTTCGCTCTTCGTGGTTTGAGTTGCGTTGACGCGCGTAAAACGCGAGCACTCACCGTCCAAGAGATAGCCTTGCAACTTTTATCATTGGCCTAAATAAATACATGCATGAAATGTGCTGGACTGGCAAAAATACACCACACATTGAGAAAAATACACTGAGCTTACGAAGAAAAGAACACACACCATGAAGAACTCTACCTGGTATTATTGCGTATTAATTTTAATTATTATGGAGATATTCACATCATTTAATATTTTACTATACGTAAAGCGCATGAACAATGAGGGCACAGATAATAAACAAAAGTGCTTGCAACAGAATGAGGTACAGAAGTCACTACGACAACAGATTATGCAGATGATGCAAATGTAAAGTTAATTAATTGCAATTCAACGCAGTCATAAATAAATACTATCATTGTTTATTAATGAAAAAATTAATTTGTTGTAATTAATTTTAACTTACAATCAATTGTTTATGGGTCTTGCTTTTATAAGCGTATTATTTCTTTGATTTAAACCTTAAATTGCATAGAAAACAATTAATCAACGGGATAAGAGACATAATTTCATTTTAATTAAAAGATTATACTATTTTTAAATATTATAGCATATTGGATAATATTTTAAGCAATTAAAAGCATATATTGATTTTATTTTTACTTCAACAATGGATAAAATATTCTTAATAAATTTATTATTCCTAAATTTGTAGGTACTTTGAATAGGATTTTATTGTTTAACTTCCTAAAGGACGACTAAAGTTGATGATCACTAAAGTAAAATTGTTTAAAATGAACTAAATTAGAATTGGTATAGCAATGAAAGAACAATAAAAGAACATTCCTTAGGGTTTGTAATGCGATTGAAATATTAAATTACCTATTTTGTTCAGTTTTAATGAAAAATTTGCACATTCTGGATAAATATGTTGCTTTGTTTGAGTATAAAGATGAATTTTAATTTCATTCAAATTATATTTGATATCATGACTAATTTTATTTCAATAAATTAAGATAATGATATTTAAACTATTTTTGTAATGACCATATCAAATGTTCAAACTTAAAAACGTCAGGCAATTTAATTTATGACATAATTGTATGCTGATTGAAAATAGAAGTATCTCCAAACGAATAAGGTCGTATCACACATATCATGTGTGAGGTATTAAGAAAAAAGGTATGTGTGTTGCTAAGAACCAGATTTATTAATCAAGCGAAGTTGACTTATTGCCTTCTGAGTTTGGCGAGCAGAATCGCAATCGAACCAGTTTGGTTCATTGAGTCAATGGAATTAATTGAATTGAGTGCGACTGAGTGAAGTTATGGCACTTTTATATATAGACATAAAATTAATAACAATAAAGCCAGCAACAATAAAAAGCAAACAAAACAGTCTGCTGGATTTATCGGCGATCACAGTGCAATTAATAACAATCGACTATGTGTGATGTAACTAAGGTGAGGAAGGTGTGTGGTGCTGAATGTGGCATATTATTGTTTTTGTTCGGCGAATTTTACACTAGGACGTTTACGGTTGCGCAAGCTAAACGCGTTTGTAATACGTACTTTTCAACAAATTGTGCTGGATTAATTCATTACTATGCCGACGTGATTAATTACTTATTGGGGAATTATTTTTATAGATTAATCAATATATTCTTTGATCGATTCGTTTCTTAACTTATATCCACTCTTTCAAACACATCGCTTCAAATTAAATTAAGTGTCAACTTTTAATATAATTACAAGCCGATTTATGAACATTTTCAAATGAATACGATTTGGTTTTCTAATTTTAGCGTTTGTGAAAATAATTCGATAGTATTACGAACGCTGTTTTGAGTGCTGTCAATTGTAATTTTGTTTGTTTAACTTCTGAGGTATGTGGTGGTTCGTATGTTCATTCATAAACTCGACGAGCGAGCGGGCATAGTAGAAAAAATGCTTGGCCACAATGCTTGACAGCGTAAATACCTCGTCATATATCGTCATATATCGTCATATGCTGTGGATTGAAAGAGAGAGTGCGCATATCTGTTTTCTCGCTCAATGCGCCACGACACAAGTTCCGTTGAGGCGAAGTACTGTTGACCAGCATTTTCTATATTTTACCAAATACGCGTTAGGAAAGGAATATTTTAAATGTTAGAACACTTATAAATAGGCCAAGAGTTGCACCAATCACTACTGGGTTCACAGTTGTGCTATTGCCTACAATTTATTGCGTTTTTGAAGCTTTTAGTTCCAATTTCAAATGATATCTACCGCAATTACATTTCTAATTACATCTAATTGCGTCCAATTGACGCAACTTATTATAATGTACTCGGAATTGATGTGAGATTTTTTTCCAACGCAAACAGGATAAGTGAAATTATACATTTATGAATGAGGTAGTTTTCATGCAAATTAGTCTCTGATCGACTCTCGAGTGGAGCTGGTAATGAGCAATTAATTGCCTTTGATGAATTTTAACTCCGCCTGCACATTAAATATCATACAATTTATACTTGGATGGTAACTAACATCCATCTTTCTTTACTCCTTATTTCTCTTTGGATTTAATTTGTTATTGCCAATAATTTCACCTATTAGGTGTGACTTATTATTGTTTACACCTTTGAAACACATCTTCTAGGCTTATATCTAAGACCAATTTAAGCATTAACAATGGTTGCACGTATTTAAGCAGTTGAACACCGATTACATCCTATTTATATCGTCATGATAAGCGGGCATAAATATTTACTGACGTCTTTCGATGGAACACCCACCGCATTCGCACACAATTGCTACATTTGTAGTGACTTAGCACATATAACGACATAGTATGTACGCACGCGAAATTGTTTTTCGCATGGAGTGAACTTGACTTAAACTTGCTTGAAATGCAACTGGATTTCTGGATTTATTTTCAGCGGTTGTTTATCAAGCCAAATTTTACTTTGCGTACCTGTAGTAGCAATAATTTGTCACGCGCTGAATTTAAATTTAGCAACTAATATAACAGTGATTGGAAAATCACGCAATTTACTTAACTGAAAGAACTTTTTATGAGCTTTAAGCTTAGAATCAAATGCAATGAATTACTGATGAAGTTACGTATTTATGGAGAAAATTAAAATTTTAATTTTATCTAAAGGCCAGTAATTGAATTACTAACTACAATATTAGTAAGTAAGTAAACCATTCTACTTATTTCTGTGTTCAGACTTAGAATTGTGCAAAATTTTGTCGCTTACTTTGCTAGATCAATTGGAATGACACACGCTTCAATATTTGAAGTAAAACGCATCGCATAGTTATGTTAAGTCATTGATTAGAAGGTAATTATGTTAATTACTTGATGGAAAGTTTTTTATGTACACTGGACATGTAGTGTTGTTCTAAATTAATCTCAATCTACTGTAATAATCTTTTCGTGCTTACTTTTTCATTGTAGTTGCCTGTGTTAACATTAATTTCTGTGTTTATTGCATACATATAATTTATGCCGTTCCGCACAGTGTGCTATTACGGAAAAAAGAACTAATGTTAAATGCAGCTGCACGAACTGCTTAGTTGTTTTACTCGGTGGCGGCGGCCAATATGCGAATTAAAATGAAACGGGAACACGTGCGATTTTTGCCACTGGCATTAACGTCATGGATTGTTGTTTGTTGAGTGGAATTAGAGCGGAAATGTGGAAACGAATGGGTGCGACCTTCATTATTCTCATTATTCCGTCTTTTGTTTATTTATTGCCACATGTACAATGAGATTTTTCATTTAAATCTACACCGACCTACATGATTAGTCACAATGACTTGCTCATGCTGATAATAATCAAGTGGTTCTGTTTCAGTGGATTCTGGGTGCGTAGACTGGACCTCGAACGCGAGTCCTCCTGGCTTCCCTCTGACCATAACCACAGTGACCCGGGTCTCTTCGAGATGAAGCAAGACCCATCGCAGCTGGATTTCGCCACAATGGGTGATCCGCCGCCACTCGCCGCCAATCCAATGTCCAGTTTGCGTTGCTCTGAAATGCCCCAACTGCGCCAGCGGCAACGCCGCACCGGCATGCTGCTCGGTCAGCCGTCGATCTTCAAGAGCGTCAAACAGCTGCGCCGCAACTACCAGGATATGGTGGAGCAAACCACACGCCAGCTGTACCGAATGGACATTAACGAAGAGGATGACACCTCGAACGGTGCTAACTTGCATCTAACTACCACATCGTCACTACCATCATCACCTATATCAGAGTGCGACAGTGCAGTGACAATGAAGGACCACGAACGTGCTTCTCCAGTGCCGGAAGAATTAGATAAAGTCCAAATAGAAGCTAAACTGAAGCGTGCTAATAGTATAGATGCCTTTCTGATGCCACCCCCTACGAGTGGCTACTGCTCTTCGGGTACCACTAGTGATGAGGAGCCTGGTAAACATAATTGGAGACGGTGCGGGAGTTCAGATTCGGCTGTAGGGCAGACCGATGAAGATGAGGAGCGTGAGGCATTTAATACATGTAGTAACAGTGCTTTTATCAATGCGGAACGGCGCGTGGGTACCATTATCCATCAAACAGTGCCATCCAGAACACTTATCGAGGCACAGTTTGTGCCGTATCCGGTTAATCTCGACCGGAAGTTTAGCGATGCGTACGTGAGCATCCCGGACAAGGTTGAAGGTGAGAGTCGTCGACGTGAGAGTTGCTTCACTGACGATGGCGAGCCAATTTACCGTTACTGGCGTACCCCTAGTGTAGTAGTTAGTGATTATTCGGACGATGTGATTGGACTTACTTTGGATGACATTGAATTCTTTCGGAATGAGCGAGTGCATCGCGATTGTTCATCGCCGGACTCGAGTTTGCATAGTTCGTGTAGTAATTTGAATTATTGTGGGTCCACTATAAGCTGTTTGGATGGGGAGTACCACGCAAGGCCATACCGCAAGAACTCGGATTGTTCTTCAGTGTGTTCACAATTCAGTGGAGATGAAGATGTTTCAGATCATGAGCCACCACTTAAAACCAAGGTTAGTGCATGTTTTACTTAAGTTTCGCTAAAAGTTATCAAAGACAAATTTATTTCAAATAAATGGTGTTGAAGGGGTTGCCTAGGTAAATCTATCCAACTTAGAAAAATATTTGACGTTTATTTAATAATTTGATTCTTGTTGGAAGTCCAGGTTTTTTCTAGAATTTTTATACTAAGAGATCATCGTCTTTAAAACATGGCAATTTCAACTTCTTCTCAGCATGATTTTGTACAAGTCATTTGCTATTTTTGTATCTGTATATATGCTTGTCATTTCTGACAAGCATTACTCGTCGAATTTATCACCGTCTTCATGGTGTTCTTTATCCTATTGGCTATAATTGCGCTCACACGCCGCGCATTACAAGCGTATTTTTACCCGACAATAAGCTTCATGGTGGTCTGTTTTTTCCTTGGTTCACAGTCCCACAACCGCGAGTGAAACGAATAAACTGCCTGTAATTGCAGCATTATTGAGCCGTCCTCCGCCAGTTGAATGTGCATGATAAATATCTCCATACGTGTTCCCAAAATTAAATTTGGGCGTCCTTTATCGTCACTTGCGCCGCTTGACAACTGGAATAAATTGCTATGAATTTATTTACAATATATTATTACATTCTTGGATCGCTTTATATACAATCGGACTTTAGAGATTGATAGATGAAGCATGAGGTATTGATCAAGCAAATGATTTTCCTAATTTGGTTGGAAACTGAAGCAAATATCATGATGGCCACCATTTAATATGATTTTAATTGATTTAATAGATTCAAAACTTGTTGGTGTGTCAGTCAGCATCATCTATCGTTGAATAATGTAACTCCAAACAAGTTTCTAATTTTTGCCCACGATTCACAAAGCATAATAGGCATAACCCGTCAATATAATAATAATCAATTGCATAATTATTTCCTATTTGCTTAGTGAAGAACTTACTATTTTTTTTATTTTTTAATTATGTCTTGATTCACAAACCAATAAACCCAAATATTTTTTTCTTTATTGTATATCCGCTTAATTTGGCGAAAAATATTCACGCTTGTTAATTAAAGAGAGTTCGATTTTACTGAATAAATTCAAGCGTAGATTCGAACAGACGGAATTAAGAGACTTGAAGAATGCGGACTGGTGTAATTTCTATTCTGTGTAAGTTTAATCCTAAGGTGTTTGAAATGAGATCAGAAGCTATCTTTGCGGGGCGTAATTAACGCGATGCAGAAATTGACTGAGTAGCAATTTATTAATTTATTAACACAAATTTGAAAACGATTTTTTAAATTTTGAATGAGTCCATTCTGTTTTCTAAGAATGTCAACCTCAACATCTTAAACTAAAGCACCGTAATCTTGGATTACTCCCTAATTCGGATCACATTTCATATTTTCCTTTGTTTTGTCACGTACTTTTTTTTATCACCTCGATAGAAGAGTTGTACAAGAGCACAGTCAGTATACTGACGCTTCTTATATTTTCTAAAAGCTGTATCACATGTCTGCACATGTTTGATGTCACCTCGGTTTGAGTTTTTGTGGTGCAAACCCATTAAAACTGTTCACTCGCTTCCGCGAACCTTCCAGCCGCATTAAGGCCGGTTTGCTTGCAAACATAGAGCCTTGCAGTCGTTTGAATCAATCGATGCACAAGAGAAAAAAATGTTCATCGTTTACTTGTCACGAATCACTTGGAGTTGCGGAGTTCGTCCTTTTCAGTAGCGCATTTGTTTATTTTATTATTTTCTTGGACTTTGCTGGTGCAAGTTTTCAGCGTGATGAAGAAGTGAGTGTGTGATATGTCGCCGACGTCGCGCGAAGTTGAACGCTCAACTTGCTCAACTTAAGCGCAACTCTCCCGGAGCTTTTCAGTCCATCGCGTTTCGTTCGTGCGATCAGCACGAATCGTCGCGAATCGGTTACTATTTATAGTTTGTACACTTGTATTTAAAGTGACATTTGAGTGTTAATTGAGTTAGTGACGACAATTGTATTCTTATAAAGTTTGATTTATATTTATTGACAAAAAAGTGCTTAAAATGTTATTTTTGACTTAAGCACATTGAGTTGGTTGTCTAAGCGTGTATAATTGCAAGTTGATTTTGTACATGTGCGTTTTGTACACGTTTTTGTTGAAGTTGTTTGTTGTTTGAGCGAAGAGCAAGGATGTAAGGATTGTTAATTAAGGCGTTGCTAATTATTTCGTTATCGACTTTGTGCAAGTGAAAAGTTGTAATCTTCACTACTGTACTCTGTACTCTACTGCTATTTTACTAGCTAAGTCGACTTAAGTTCAGTTCATTTACGATGATCCATTACAAGATTATGAATAGTTTTTGCTGTAAAACTACGCATGTTTAACTGTATTTTTGCTTGAGAATTCATACTGAGCTAATCCAATTTTATAACCAGATTTTATACAAGATATTTTTTAGAACATAAATTCAAATAGATTCGACTTAATTAAATCGTCAAGTCTGATAATAAAACAAAACCTTGTTGTAGGTGAGTGAATTTTCCTTCGAACGTGGAATTATGTCTCTTTTATGCGATGAGAAACCGTCGCACGTCTGAATCAGAATAATTCCTAATCAAATGTATTTTAATTGCTTAGTCTGCTCGCAACTCACCTCCAAATTGGATTGAAATTGAGATTAAAGGAGAGCCTTATTATCTCCACGTATCATCAATCTGAGCAAAGTTTGTAGAAGGTAATTTATGTTCTGACATTCTGACATTTTTCTAGCATAAATAATTCAATAAAATGCAGAAATAGACAATTTAGGCGAAGACTATATATAAATTTTGATCGGATATTATTCCGAAATCCATAGAACGTGTAATCAATTTCTAATTGACTTTGAGTGATTTAATCAATTCATAAGTGAATTTACGACGTAAAATAACTTGAACATTTTATAAGTCTACACGAGGTACAATCGCAAATTTTAGTTCGTTTTCGTGATGGCTATTATTTCTGGTTTGAACGGCTTTTAAATAAGTGATTTATCTGTGTGCAATTTCCATGACGCAAGTAGTACAAAAACAATTCGTTTTCCAGTGTTTACAGTGGCAATGCATGTGTTTCAACAATGTGTTTTCACTGATGATGTAGGCTGTGGTTGCAAAACCTCGCGTCTTATTTGAGTAATTTGTGTTTTAATGGACTTGCTTACGCTTTTGTTCGTGAAGCGGGCGACTGTCAAATGTGTTCAGTTAAGTACATTCGAATGTACTAGACACTTATGTCTAATTTATGTATACTCGAATAGGTGCCATGGAAGTGTTTATAAAGATGAAACACTATAAATTTGGAATGTTGATTGTTAGATTGAGCACTTTGAGCAATTGACAATTTCTTGAATAATTATTAGTTTGTCGTTGCAATCAACTTTATCAATGTGAAAGCATCACTTATCACAGTTGTAATCACATTGTATTCTTTGCATGATGCTGTGCACTGAACAGGTTAATCAGGTTAATATCCGCTCGCATAAAAGCGCAACAATTTCCAACGTGTGCTATGGTAAAAGTTGCTCTCTGCAATTTGCCCTTTCATTTGTGATTAACCTGCGTGCTCAGCGAATAATTTGTAGCAGTCAACCAATGGCAGTGTGCATTAATGTGCAGTGTAAATTGATTGCACCATCTCTACGTCAGACATCGAGATAGAAACATGAAAATCGTGAAAATGATTTTTATCACTGGGAAATTAACCGCTTATTTAGCAAAGTAAAGTAATGGCAATAAATTTTAATTATTTTACCTCTGATTGTTTGCAATCTCGTTTCTTGGATTTTTGTTGGTATACGAATGGTTCATTGCTCTCCAATTCTCAGATTTTTTTCCAATTAAAATGTTTACAACGTCGTGAAAAGTTGGAAGTATTGTGCATAAATAAAAATTATTCATTACTTATCTCACTAGTTGTTTTGGTGCTGATTTTACTCGTTTTATGCGCATTTTTGATAGTCGTACTTTGTAAATTGCAGATTTTTATCGCTTAATTAGTGATAATTAACGACGAGCGGTTAATGGAAAAATGCGATGACATATCTAAGGCCGACTTGGAGAGGCGTGTGTCAATTACTCTAGAAGTGGGCAGGAAACATAATTTTTGGCATCAATACGTCCAATTAAGAAATTAAATTATGCCATTAATTTGTAAACCACCGCGAATTAAATCAAAACCGCGAATTTGATATTTTTTACATTAATATTCTTAGATTTGCGCAGTTTTCTTTGGAGTTTATTATCTTCAATTTGCAATCAGCAACTTTTAACACTTCCATTCAATATCGTTTGTTCGTGTTGTTTGTTATTTGCAATGTAAATTAAATGCTTGGAGCCCCATTCAAACATCAACATTGAATTATGCTGTTTTATTATTAATTTTGTGAGAATTAGGGAGCATGTAAGAGATGGTGATGCTGATGCCATTCCATGTATGCTAATTGTACGTAGTTAACGTCGTTAAATACCAGCGAATTTGCATTGAAATTGAATGAGGAATAAAAGCGGAAAACAGGATTTTGATGAAATATGAGCGAATGGAGAAAATGAAGAATGCTTGTAGGCAGATACCAACCTAGAAAGTGCACGGTCTGCTAAACTAACCGGCAACTAGTACATTTATTGTTTGATAAATGCTGTTCAAACATGATATCTTTATATTATTCTGCTTTGAAAACAAGCTGCAAATATCAGCGAAATATAAGTGATCAGGCAGGTAACTTGAAGCGTGTATTAGTTTAAAATTTCAACTTAAATATGGATTCAAATTTCATTAAAGCAATTGTATGGAGATGAGTTTACTTTGACACTTACCGTACTTTTGATATCGTAATAACGTTTTCCTTATGTTGCCTTCTTTAGTTAAACCTGTAAATAAACTAAACTCATGTCAATACAATGAATATGAGACTTTTCCACTAATTCGCGTATATCGTATTCAATAATTTTTACTGCATTTCTTTTTACAAATGTACATTAAATGTCCAGTTGGTCTTTTAGAGTCTTGTGGAGAGCGAGCGGTCCTATTGACCGCATTAATCTCGTAGAATGCGATCAGACTCTCGCGATCTACATAATCTTTTGCTAATCCGTTACCGGGTGGTAGTCAGTCCCTTAAAATAGTTATAAATTGATATATATTGCAGTGGTTTAAAGGGAAATGGTAACTTTTAGATTTATACTTATATTTTCAGACAAAGAGAAAAAGAAATTCAGCGGAATGAATTAGTTTCGTCCGACATTAAGTTCTTATTTTGATGTTCCACTAAATGTTTTGGGATATCTGAAGTCTGTGAGTAAAACTGAGTGAGAAATAGAATTTTGGGTGTTGGTGGAACGTTTGTCAGGTGAAGGCATCTACTTTTGCCGGAGGTTACCTGTTTCAATAGCTGGATTAAATGTAGCGCAGATTTTGCTGGTTTTGCAGATGCCCACAGTTTTGTAGATTGCTTTTTGTTTTCCAGATTTCTATGAATATAATAATTTATCTGCTATTGGCAAGTAAACTTAAGATGTCTCTAC
>JAODGC010000007.1:4600682-4616686 GCA_027574925.1 Ecitoglossa quadriceps | reverse complement strand
CGGAGGCAATGTCACTCTTTGTATCAATCAATGTACAAACAGTATTATCAACAATCGACCCAAATCGTTGATGGAAAGTCTTCTGATTGCAAAAATGGAACGGGTTACTGCCAGTGTGAGTGGCGGCTTAACACCAGGGGCATCTGGAAGTAAAAGAAAGATTTTGGTGCGTACTGATAGTGTTGATAGTGCGAGTTCCCTGGGATCATTCAATTCTTTATCAAGTGATGTGTGTAGATGTGATGATTGTCTTCTTGGGATAGCTGATTTATATGCGCAAACTGCGGAGGATGATGCAAAACAACGAAAAAAGGTAAAATTAATTAAAATATTATGAGAATATATTGTTGTTAGACGTGGAACAATTGAATTGGTGAAACATGGTATCATGTTGATGATTCACATCAACCGGAAGTCGTTTAAATTAACTATTCACTTATTATTGTTTGAATTGTTTTTAAATCAACCGCTGTACTTGGGAGAACTGGGTTGCCTACAGTAGCTGCTCAAAGCATTTCACACGGTGTCCATAACTAATTGTGCTTACGACATTTCTTCAATATTTTCTTTATTCTGTTATCGCAACGTAACTACAACTTCGACTTATAACAAACCCCAAAAACAATGACAATAATAACTCTTTAACAAAGCCTATAACCTGATCTAATCTCCACTTAATGCTTTCCTTTGTATGCCCACTTCTTGTGTTCATCGTGTCCTCCCTTCTTACCATACTTGGAACCATGGCCATAGTGTTCTTCGTGCCCTCCAGCCTTCTTGTGTCCTTTATCATCGTGATAGTGAGATCCATGCTCATGATGTCCTTTCTTTCCGTAGTGATCTTCGTGGTGTGCTCCCTTCTTATGACCTCCTTTCTTGTGGCCTCCCTTCTTGTATCCATCTTCATGGTGGAACCCTCCGTGCTTTTCGTGGTGTCCTTCATCGTGATCCTCATCGTAGAAGTGTTTCTCCTTTTTGAATTCGTCAAGTTTGTGGATGTCATGTCCTCCTTTGGTACTGTGTCCCTTCTTGTAGCTGCCTTTCTCACCATATTTGTGGCCTTTTTCGCCCTTCTCTCCTTTGTGATGCTCGGCATGATATCCATCATCATGATGGTACTTCTTCTTATGTCCACCATGTTCTTCATGATGTCCTTTCTTGCCTTCTTTATCGTGATGACCCTTTTTGCCTTCTTCGTGCGAATGATGACCTTTGTAACCTTTGTCCCCTTTTTCTCCATGGCTTGCATGATGATCAGAGTGGTGTTCTTTACCGCCTCCATGTTTCCATGATTTTCCCGAGGCGGCAGTTTCTAGATCAGCAACAGTTTGAGGGATTTCTCTAGTTTGCACCAACACCGCAAGTGTTACTGCTAGTAATCCTAGAACGCATATGTTTCTAAAGCCCATGTTGAGGGTTTAATATATCCTAACTATTACTAGTTTATTCAGATGGTTCAGTTTAGAAACTATATTTTGGAGGCCGAAAGTGCCTTAACTGATGTGATTGATAGATGAAATAAGAGTTAACAAAAGACTGATCTCCTACACGCAGTTTGCAACTATTTATACCATTTTTATAGTGTTTTTTCTGCCACCCCCAGGTGAAACCGCGAGGAATGTAGTCAAGCGGAAAACTCATTTTGCTGTAATTCTATTGACAAATTTTCGATTCTTTTCTAGGAACTTGTAACAAAGTTACAGCTTCAACAATAGCGTAAAGCGAAGTAAACAATCTATGCGGGCTCTACAAAAAAAAAAAAAACAATTTTTGCGGTCTTTAGCTTTCTCTCTTGGCGCATACACAGATTTTTTTAATGGCTTTCAATTATGTAATCGTTATATTCTACAGCTGCAATGGATTTACACTTAAAACTGCATTTTTTTCGAATAGAATGTTGAACAAGAAATAATTGATGTTTTTATTTTGTTACAGGTACGTAGCATATGTGTATTCAAAGATTGGGTTGTGGCACGTTGCTCAAAAATAGTGAGTATACTTCAGGGATTATTATTAAAGTTTACAAGATTACATCATTACAAATTACAAATACATAATTAGGTCGTTAATTCAAGGAGTATATGTCAAACAAATAAAGAAAATTCTTTGAAAAGTTTTTAATTTAATTTGTTTAAAATCCCTTTCGGCGATACATCGCCTTCGTTGCAAGAAAGAGGTTACTGTGGCATTGACCGTACGACCCGAATAAAACACCCAATGTATCTACACTCAGTATCTCAAGACTTAACTCCTTTAAGCCTTAAAAAGTTTGCTTGGCCATCTTATAATACCAATGATTTTCCAATCAGATTGCATCTTCCACGTACAACGGATGTTACTTTAAGTGTCATCTGCTTCCGCTTTTGAATTTCATCAATTTGGGTTTCAACTTCAATGAAGTTTTATGCAACTTCAGGAGATACCAGATAGGGATTTTACTGTATGTATGTACATTTTGCAAGTCCACGAACGTACGTTGCGCCTCAGTGTGCTTTAGTGAAGTGGCTTTGCGCACATTGTACACGCGTTGCTTAGCAGAAGCAGACACGCGTCGTGAGTTTCGATCCGTCAGCGCTCGTCACAATTTTTTTTTACTTATCCGCGCAAGTGACTTTGCCTACACGGCTATGAAAGCTAATTTGATATTCACAAATGTAAATAATTTCGTAGCGTCCGTATTATTCGAATGGTGAAATTGTGTGTGCGTAAGTCAGTTCGTTGGGCGTTGTGGTAGCCAAAAGTTTGGCTGACGTATCCAGCCGGAATTGGTTTTGTGGTGCAAACAATTGTGTTTCCCGGTAGAGCATTTAAATTGGAACAATTAACAGTTGTGACAAGCTATGTGGACTAGTAATATCGTGTAGAGTGCATTTTTACTTACGCCTACAGACCATGCACCTTGGTGCGGTGTGAGCATTAATTTCTTTTGCTTAGGCGATAAGGTGTAATCTAATATTAATAGTCTGCGGGTACATTTCCTCCATGACGCACAACCAGCTGTCAGCGTGCAATCAGTCAAAATGTGAGCATGTCCCGCACACAGTGCACCTCTGTCCTCATCCATGTACCGCAAATCGACATTATGAACCACCACGCTAATCACCCGGTGAACAGTGTACCCTGCGAGAAGAAACTCGACAAACTCAAAATAGAATCACCTGGAAATGGTCGAATTCTCATGATGAACTCTCCTGAAATCACATGCTCGCCATCACCGTGTGTATTTGACTCTGAGCATGAAGATTTGTCTTCATGTCGGTATTTGAAACGCAGTCCTTCTCCCGTCGTGGACTGGAGACGTCGACGGTCTCTGAGTCCTTTCGGACATTCACCAACCCGTCGCGGCAGTTTAACTCCTTCAGGATACGAACAGTATCAGAAGAGTTTGTTGGAAGTGCCATTTTGTACTGATTTCGCTGATGCCTCCAGTGATGATCTTTCTTCGGAGTGGGACTCGGACGTGCCTGATACGGCGCACAACAAAACTAAGGTCACTACTATCATCCGAAATTAATTTCTTGTTTTGACTAATTGAAGCGAATTGTAAACATTACGACGGTATGTAATACCAGTGAAAACAGGCGCAACAAGTAATAATACGAAGCACATGGGTTGAGCTCGTTATGCACGGTGAGAAACATGTGCACTTTGCACAACGTGTATGATTACATATTTTCAAGAGTTAATGCTAATTCACACCTGTTTTAAATGTGTTCAAAAGTGGAGACGTGCGGTAATTATGCAAGGTCTGCTTGGGTTTTCACTTTTGACGCCGAATTGTGGCTTAAGAAGAATCGTTTCATAAAAATTTAATAAAACGTGCAGGTGGATGATAGTGAATGAAAGTGGTATTAACTTTTAAGGAATTTAATGTATTACAGCATAATAAAATTTCATATGATTTGAAGAGTTATTTTAAGATTCTACAAAGAATAACTTTGGCAAATATTTGGAAACATTTATACATTGAGATTTTTTTAATAGCATCGACTTGATTTTATAATACCAACTTGATTTGTGTATAAGGAAATGTCGAAATAGTGCATCATTTCATTCAACATACTTCGAAAATATCGGCTATCATTCTTCTTCCCTAGGTTTCTGTCCTGATTCTCTTAAAAAACCTACGCGTCAATGACAAAAAACAAAACAGTCACATTGCGGTTACGTAAAGCATCAAACTTCTACCATTATTTAATTATCTCACCACTAATTATAGTTCTCCGTATAATGGATAACTTAAATTTATCTTGTGTTGTGTTGCATTTTAACAAAGAAAAACGCAATAACAAACCAACTACTAGGTTTGTTTTCACATTATGTACTTACGTAGACGTACGGAGGTTTTTCTAGTTGTCTTCTCGCTATGTTTCCATTGCCCTAACGAGAGTCATGTTGGCGCACGTTAATGATACCGCTGCGAAGTTCGTTTCAATTAGCGCAATCTTATGAATGACACTGCGGTCGCATTATGCAAAGCCGGTTCGGGCGAATGCAATAACAGTTTTTGCATCGAAAGACGTTGAAGAGGCTGAAGAGAAACGAGGGAAAAATCGACTTGAGCAGCGTAATGATACGACGAGTATATAATTTTGTTGCATGTTGGCCAAGTCTGCAGCGAATGCATTCAAGTTACTTTAAAAGGATCACTCAAGAATAACGACAATTTGTTCGGCGTTGCAGCTTTCAATCTGGCCAAATCAGTAAACATATGTTTGCTTTTGTTGTTAAATAAATTATTGGGAATTAAAACCAATTTCATTCAATTCATGTGATTTTAGAGGAGGAATTTGTTTTGGATTAGTTTAAGCGATGTTGTTCTTTTTTCATTTTATTGTATGTAGAGGCCATAGAGGCGCAAGAAAAAGGGATCAGAATTAGCACTAATAGTACAAACTGAAGTGAAACCCACTCCAATGACACTTGTTTAAATTTTATCTTTTCAATTACAATTGTTCCATCATTTGTAACATTTTTACTTCGAAATCATAAGCATAATTTGCGTCTATTTCATAGTCACGCAAACAACTTTTAGCCACATTCCAATGCATTCATGCGAGAATGCAGTATATTATGCATTCGTACTGCTGGTGTTCATTAAGCTCATTATATCGCAGCTCGTCAACAAGAGTCAGTCAGCTTCGTCATAGATATAATATGCGGCGGTGCAATCTATGTATTACAACTCTACTACTTTACATTAACGTGAGCACTACGTCTATCATTCCGAAGACTAGTGACTCTGTCTACCTGTCGACCGCATACCGGCTTTTGCGGTGATTGTCTTTATTGCGCCGTTACTAAGTAGATTAAGTAAGCGACACCGAAAGGCAGCTCAAGTATAATTATAACCGAATCCGCGAATAATCGCTTTGCAACGGATGTTTTCTGTGACAAAGACTTGGGTTTGACTGGTAGATGACTTTCACGTTTTTCGATTTGTTGCCATCGATAAACGCATTGTGGTTGATAGTTGGTAATAAAAATGAATGATAACAGATAGGAGACTTACTAAATGCCAAACATACGTTTTAATAGTGTCGTAAAGATACTGGACGGATTTGGTTTTATTACTTTGTGTTGCAAGTTGTAAACTAGGGCGATATTGTCTTGTTTAAACATCTCTTCAAATTATCAGCTGGCTATCGAGAGACTTTGATCGGTGGATGAAATACTTTTAACTGGGTCACATAATATACAATCAAAATAAACATAAAAGGACGAAATTCTTTAGCTATGTATAAAAAATACATCTTAATGTTATCGAAGGTATTATATTATTATAAGACATTCAAAAATCATTCAATGTAATTTCAAATTTCTTGAGTTGTTTAAAAATAATCAAATAATTGCATTTTTATTTTAGAACTTTGCTGTTCTATCATTGAAAGCACATTTAAATTATGTTATCTTGATATTCAATTAAATGTATTTTAATTTAATAAAACTGTAATTCTCAGTATAATGATGATTATTCCGTAGATTTTGATAGGTCTACACCTGAATGACGTCAACGCGTGTCGTGCGGGCTTAAATGTAACTTTGAATGCACATTTTATTGTGTAGTAAAAGCGTCCCTCGTATATGCAGTCAGCCGAGTGCAAAGAATAACCAAATGAATGCACACCAAGCTCACGACACCGACGATATTCGTCGCGCATTGACGTCAATACCTGTCTCAAATGGAAATCATGCATTAATAATCCTTTGCTGTTTATTGCAGCCGTCCGGATGGCGCAAATTGCGTAACATTGTACAGTGGACACCATTCTTCCAAACATACAAAAAGCAGCGCTATCCATGGGTGCAGTTGGCAGGACATCAAGGGAACTTCAAAGCTGGTCCAGATCAAGGGACCATTCTGAAGAAACTTTGTGAGAAGGAAGAAAAATGTTTCCAGGTAAACAATCAAAGAAATATAATGAGTTTGGTGTTGTTTATTGTATTCTTTCTTTTAGTTGCTGATGAAAGATTTATTGCGGCCTTACGTTCCTGAATTCAAAGGTCTGGTCACCAGCGATGACGGCGAATGTTCCTATTTACAATTGCAGGACTTGTTGGGCGATTTTCAGTCACCCTGCGTAATGGACTGCAAGATCGGCGTGCGGACATATCTGGAAGAGGAGTTAGCGAAGGCTAAAGAGAAACCTAAGCTGCGAAAGGTACTATTTCATTGTTTACATCTTGTAATGAGAACGCACATAATACTTACTGACGTAAATTCATTATTTGCGGTGCGTCAGGCATTGATAAAATTGTTGAAACAGGTGGCTTTTACATGAATACTAAAAATAATTCAATATTATTGTAATGTCAGTTACAATAAGTTTAGACCTAATCATCAATTGAAGTGGCTAATTAATTTGTACATATAGGATATGTATGAAAAAATGTGTCAAATCGATGCTGACGCTCCAACGGAAGAAGAACATCGGTTGAAAGGCGTCACTAAACCACGTTACATGGTGTGGAGAGAAACAATCTCCTCTACAGAAACCCTAGGTTTCCGTATTGAAGGTATTAGGAGAGCAGAAGGGACTTCGAGTAAAGACTTTAAGACAACAAAGTCCAGGGACTCTGTCCTCAAAGCATTTTTGGATTTTACATCAGAATTTCCACATGCTGTGGTTAGTTTATAATAAACAGTGCTATTAAATTTTTTACTGCTGAATTTTTGTACATAGCCGAAATACATTCAACGCCTGAAAGCAATCAAAGCCACCCTGGATGCATCACCATTCTTCAATAGCCATGAGGTCATTGGGAGCTCTCTTCTCTTTGTTCATGATAAATTCAATGCGAATGTATGGCTCATCGACTTTGCAAAAACTGTCCGACTGCCAGAAAACACCTTCATAAACCACATGTCCAAGTGGAAAGTTGGTAACCATGAAGATGGATATCTCATCGGCATTGATAACATAATATCTACATTTGCGACTATTATCGAGCAGCAGGCGGTATGTCTAACATCTCCGTTGCTACTTTCTTCAGATGTAGATGATACAGACAGTTATAACACATGCCATGTGGAGAACACAAATTGCGACGCGAATAAATGTAATTATTAACTTTTCCTTTTAACGACTACGTAAGGTTTTGTATCCCAGTAATTTTGTACCTGCATTTTGTACGTAGGCACAATACTTTTGTACATATGTCAATGTTCCATTATTATTTATTTCCGCATTAATATGTACGTAATTAGTAAAATGATGTTCTACACCATTATTATACTTGCGATCGAGTGACATCTCGCCAAGAAATGTCTTACAGCAAGATGCCGTTTGTATTAATCGTAACTATTTGGGATACGTAATATTTATCCAAAAATATTTGCTGTATTTATTACCAACGTATAAATAATAGTTATTAGTGTTTATGAATTTAATTCATATATTCACTCTGAATTTCAAGAAACTTGTCGAATATTGTCAATGTTCTTGGTTCTTCAAATCATTCTAAATATGATTTTATTGCCTATTACATAACAGGTTGTTACATTTGTTAAAGAGATGTATTTTTCATTAAATGCTTAAAATTGAATTAAAATTGTTTTATTATCTTCGTTTTTCTACTTCTGAAAGATGTAGTTCAATCATTGTAATCAATTCATTGTAAGTTCCATATATACTCTACATATTTTTCTATGTACAATCTTATACTTGTTGGTACTTTGTATAATTAATTTACATTGTTCTTGCGTAAGCGCCTCATAGGGTTTAGAGTTGGACTTACCCTAATTTAGGGCAGCTCTGCACAGGCAGCTAGCTCTTGGTGTGTGATAACTATTTTTAATGCATTTGTAGTACTCCATGAACATCATTATTAGCGAGAGTGGTAGTTAAGTCAGTCTTGTTTATTTATCTACTCTGCCGTTGGCCCCAGTGCTCCCTCAAAATTTTTAATTGCGCGAGGTCATGTCTTACGATATAAGGAATTGTTTCATAAATTATATTCTGGTATTTAAATTATGTTCGGGGCCGTGGCTTAGCAAAGCAGGTCGAAAAACCTTACATTTTAAGGAAAGTATTAATTAACCAAAAACATTAGATTATGTCACCTATCAAAAGGTGTGGAATAATTTCTTGTAGTACATTTGAATGCGATTCAATCGTTTCATTAAGTTGGAAATATGTTAAAATTAGCCTCAAGGTAAATACCATATGCAATGCATGGGATTTAGTCAGCACTAAAAATCCACGAACAGGTACTGGGCAAAACGGTCACGCGTGAGTGGAAAGGAGTGCATGCTATGCGCTGTATTTAGTGTTAGAGCGTTCGCACAGTAGACAAGTCGGAAAATTTTAGCCTACGCGAGTCGCCAGGTATCGAGCGACGGGTCCTGTGTGTTATTGTTTATATTCCGCGCAACTATTGCGGTTTGTGTTCACTGTGTTTACCAGTTGCAACTCGTCCGTCGCACACGATCACTTGGTGTTCAATTAATTCTCTTACAATCAAATCTGTTAAATGATCGCGACATAATAAATTATTTTATTGCATTTTCTCTTTGCGTTATGTGTAGTAGATGTACAGATCTATTGTTTACTGCAACTCCATTAGAAAGTTTTCAGTCTTTTTTCGTCCTATCCACGTCCAGTGTGGGACAATAAAGGTCAGTGGATTTATTTAAATTGTTGTTGCCTTTATGCCTTTGCGTGTTTGAATGGAGTGCAGAAGTTTTCTGTCGGATCGCGTTTCTTTTCGGGAGCAATAATTTCTACCGAATTTCCAAACATGTAGACCTGCCACCATCATACTTGCATTAAAATACTAGTGGTTTAATTTTATTTTGTCAAGTATATTATTATAAGCTATAATTACATAATTTACAATAACAACAACACAGTGTATTTGTTTGTGTATTTGAGGTATTTAATATAAATCTTAATTGTTTAAACAATGACATTGCGGCGGGAGACCACAGGTGCGCGCGTAAGATCTTAGTAGCGGTACAAACCCATGAGCAGGTACTGGAGAAATTGATCCCACGTAAGTAGGACAGGATGCACAGTATGCGGGTGACTTTGTATTATAACGGAGAACATAAGATGAGAGTTTGTCCAGCGCAATCCCAGATAATACAGGTATCGAAAAAGATGTCTGGGTTGTTATTGTTTACGTTTTCTGCTAGAATTGCGTTGTGCACTTTATGACAACTAGCTAGTTGCACCTCTTTCGTCGGAATATGCATGTGCACCATTTCGCGTTAAGTAAGTTCTATTGAACACAAATTTGTAAATGTGTCGTGAAATAAATAAATTTCTTTATTAGCTTTTTGGCGCGCCCTTCAATTGCAAATACACGAATATGTTGATTGTTTCAAGTGGATGTTTTCTGTGTATCGTTTGTGCTAGAGATCATCTTCAAGTTCAATTTAAGATTAATAAACATACTCTACTACCTGGAATCAAGAATAATGAGATAAGTAAGTTTAGTGATCAAGATGTTATACTTGTGTTTCGCTTAAAGTAGGATTTGCTGTTGGAATGTGAATACAGCTCATTGCTTCTTTGTAAGTAACGCTACACTTGCATCATTTGTGATATATAAGTAGGTATAACTTTAAATAATGTTTAATTTATTTTCTGTAATTGTAGGAAGCAGTGGGACCCAAAGACTTCAATTGCTTCTTACTTATGCTGAATGTTGAAAAAATAAAACAGTTCTTTTCAGAACTAAAATAGTATTGGAATAAAAAAGAGCTTTGCATTTATTATATTTATGTTATATTACAGCGTTAATTTAGTTTTATGTTGTTGTTTTTAAATTGTATATTTAAGAACATCCGATATTCCGATGTACCCAGTCAGTAATTTGGCTTAGTGGTGTAGAGCTAGGCGTGGTAACCCAGAGGTCCTGGGTTCGGTTCTCATCACAGACAGGAATTTTACAAGAAATTCGAATAATTCTGAATTACATTCTGCTTATGGAATGTTCGTGTCCTACAAGCGTAATCTCAGTAATTCAAATATATAAATAAAATGGGTTGCCTACAGTTAAAAAAGACTTAGAGAAAATTCTCGGGTTCTAATAGAAGATGCGATGTATAATAAGTAGTACCAAGCAGATTGCAATGGGACTTAAAAAATCCGAATAAACTAGAAAATAGAATAAGTAAGAAGATTCCAGAAAGGCATAAGAGAAGCCTCCCCGAGAACGGGGAGGCCCGGATTTTGCGTTTCGTAAGACAGCTGTCTTAGAGATCGCGCGTAGCGCGATCTCATTAACGGCTATGCCGGCTTCGCCGGCATAGCCGTTGATGATGAGGCTTCGCCGGCTAAGCCGGCGAAGCCTCATCCTTAGGCATTCCACCAATGCTTTTTGTTATTGGAAGTTTCTGTAAAACGCCCTTTCCGGAGCCAAGAATCGAACCCAAGACCCGTGGGTTGCCGTGCCTAGCTCCACACCACTAAGCCACATCAGTAACTGCGAGGTTTGGAACATTATATATATTTATTGCATTTATTTTAAAAACAAATTATAGGAAAAGAAATTTTCCAAGTCTTGTTTTTGACCGTAGACAACTCATCTTCTTACTTACTAGAAAATTTAAATTACATTACAGCTACGGAACTCCCATTAGTCCAACGCAGTTCGGAATTGCTCAAATTTTTTCGGGAAGCCTCTTGATTCATGCCGGGAGTCGAACCCGAAACCACTGCACCATCGGTCCACACCCAACACTGCCACACCGAACCTCTGAACAACAAAATGAGAACAATGAATGTATTTATTAGCATAATTTTAAACACAAACAAAATCAAAGCAAAACACTATCTTACTATTTATTTCATTAATGCTGCAACAGAGAATAAACATAAATATGCAAAGTTATGTAGTATTCAAATAATATTTTAGTTCTAGAAAGAACTGTCCAATACTCGCATTGATGCGGTGTGTGCTGTGAATGTAATCACAACAAAAAATAATTTAATTGGCTACTTCTTGGTCACTCGATACCCGATTAAAGTCAGAACAATAAACAAGACAAGTTACGCGACATCAAAACCAAAACAACAAAAAAATAAAAGCGATAATTTGCTTTTTAGCCCTTTTTTCTAAACTATTAGGGCCACAATGCCCATGTAGCAAAAAATAGATAGGGTTTATCATTCCCCATTAAAGAATGTGAGTTGTAACCTCATCGCTTCAGTAGTTTATAAAGTTATTGGCCAAATTCGTTTTACAAATTATTAACACGAACAACTAAAAAGTGATAATTTGCTTTTTGGTCCTCTTTTCTAAACCATGAAAGGCACAGTAAGCATATAGCAAAAAATAGATAGGGTTTACAGTTGGAGTACTCATTACATTAATAATGTACTTATTTATTTTGCAGCATCATAAAATTAAGTGACAGTCACACAACTTACACAAATTTAAATTCTATAATTGTAAGATATCTGTTAAACTATTCAAGTGAGATTATAACAAGTATAATTTTATGCATATAGAACACAATAGTTACATGAATGCAAATGTATCACCTGTTTGTAACTCGCAAACGATTAATTAAATGCAAATGCTTGTAGACAGCTCCCATTCACAAGCAAACATAAATTCAAAACATCTGAGATTAAAACTAATAAGTTCCTAATAAAGTCTTCACAAGCATAAAATAATTCTCAACTTTTAAACACACATGCTACAACTAGCTATAACTTTGTAATATCACGCATTGCCCAATTTCCCACCTCATTTAAACAATTCTCAATAAAATCATAATTACGTTACATTTACAATCAATTGTTTAAGGTACTAGTATATGATATCACGAGTTTCCATTACATATTAATCTCATTAAATATAACAATCGATAAAATAAACACATAAATTGTATTAAAATAAACAATGTATGCTTTATTTCCATTTAATTGTAATATTCCTGTTTTATATACTTATCATCAGTATACTTGCGCGTTTTACTTCGATTGGATTCGACGCTATCTTAATAAATATCCGTATTTTCCGCACATAACAATAGTATACACATAGATTCGTTGAAAACACATCAACCTTATTTATGTAATTGAGATTAGTTATTGTCATTAGTTCTCTATTTAGCAGTTTATATTTGCGCTGGCTAAATATTTGGCATGCCTTAAGAATATTTGGTTTGGAATTAAACTCACCTTATTTCCTTTAATTCGTGCATATCCGTTCAATCCCTGTGAAAACTGCAGAGACTGCTTTCTTTATCGCAAAATTCCTTTAAGAAATATCCAGGAATTGAGAAACTTACTCCTCAGGATATAAAATATTCAGTACACTAACATAAGATCCAACTACAAAACCTAATAGACCAAAGATCATAATAGCTATGTCTTTCCACAGCATCCACTTGTTATTTCCTAGACGATCTGGCCAGAAAGTGATGATTTCAATTAACGGGGGGAAGATTAAAGCTAGTGCTGAACTGCTGAATGCACCAACTAAAGAGATCACAGCTCCTAAATTAGGAATTGCTGCTGCTAGTGCAAAGGTGGTGATGACTAGTGCGGTACGAGTTGCGTATTCTCCATAGTAGATTGCATTTTCCGAGTGAAGATGCTTCTTGATCAAGGGCCAGACGATATTCAAGGGGACGTAGAATTGTAAACAGTAAGACAAGAAGATAGCAACGGCCATCATCAATCTTACACTTTGTGCCAAGCTAAAAAATCATGAAAAATGAGCAACTAAATTATTATTTAAAGAATTAAAACGCTTACATTTCATTAGGAGGCAATAGAAGAGTAATACTTCCCAGTTTAGCAGCATCTCCATACTTCAAATAACCGAAGAATCCAACTGCTGTGTATAAACAAGCAACAATTACCATACCTGTATTCAAAACTCCGTTCCATCCACCAAAATCTTGGGGTGTTTTCATATTGTTCTCCAATGGAAGGACCTTAAAACACATAAAATCAGGACATTTAAGGAGATTAAGGCAATATAAGCGACTCACAACGCCTATTCCTTCAAAAGCATAGATAGCAGTACCAAAGTATAATGGTAATTGTCCCCAAGAAGAGAATGAATTGACTGTTGACGTATTAGGCAAGCCTTGCAACATGTAGAAGAACGTCACCACTAATCCACTCGTGGTTAAAATTGTAGCAAACAACGAAGCAGGGGTTAAATATTTGAGTTTCTTTACCCAATTTAAGAATATCATTGGCAATAGCAACATAACAAGGTACCAAACAACATTCACATCGAAGAAGTAGTGTTTGACCACATCGTGAAGATTTACCGCAACGAAAACGAAATAAACACAGCAGAAACCAAGTTGGGTAATGCATAAAAATATATTTATTAATGTCCTAGAATCAGAAACCAAGTTAGTAAAGAATAAGAAATTGTAAACCTGAAAAATTGCAGTTACTTAAAAGAATACTCACTTAACTAGTTTCGAATATTTCTGCAAACAGTCTGGCCCAGTCTGAAAAGCAGCTTCCACAACTTCCGCAAAGTTTAATGCAGGTTCCTGTATTCGCCTGCATAATTCATGACTGCAATTCACCAATATATGCATACAATGAGTGCAAATCGCCCCCATTAAAAGGGTGCCAAAGAAGCCAACCGCAAGCCCAGCATTGCGGAAGGCATCCGGCATTGCAAGGATGCCGGTGCCAATGTTCCCCTTCAAAAGGTGAATCATAGTATCCAGATTAGATGTTGGGGAGTCCAGGTTTCGATTAAGAACTGGATCACTTCCACCACTGTTTAAACTCTTCCCTGGGGAAGCAACGTTATCCATATTTAAAACGTGATCTTCTTGTGTTTCTCCGTCCACGAGAAGTGGTTGGCGCTCTTGATCCCTCATCTTCGACTTACTTTTCGCTTTTTGCAGGCTTCCTTGGTCTGGAGACGTATTGCCATGTAAACTAGTGTTGGAATCCTACAAATTGAAAGAATAAATTAACTGACTGGTACCTAAACGATTGATGGATTTTCTCAAATAGCAAAAGTCAAAGCGGCAGCTTCAATTTGTAGAAGGTGTACGATAACGATAATGATTTAGTTATCTGCTCGATTAATATTAATGCGTTGTAGTGATAAAAGTTTCCAGACTGGCGAGAAAACAAAATATGCAAACAGTACGTGGTTGCAATGATTGACATGTAAACTAAGAATGCAAATATCAAAGCCAGAAAGAAAACAACGGAAACAAGTAACATTTCTATCAGAAGTTTAGCAGATGACTAATTTTTCTTTTTTTTTTTACTAATAATGAATCATCTTAACCCTAATATATTTTCACCAATATAAATATTCAATTGCTATCAGTCCACTTGCGATTTACTGTTTACAACATATTATAGGGCAGTCGAACATAAATATATTTCGCTGCATGTTTATGATTATTATCAAATGTGTTAAGCAACAGTATTTCAAGGCAACAGCACGTTTTATGAGGCACACGTGCAAACTCCATCTGACCACCAGATTGATAGAATGCAAGAAAACAATAAGTGGCATTAATCATGATATTTAGAGTTGCGATGAATAGAAAGAGCATGATTTGTTATCAACTTTAACAACAAGTCATTATTGTGAGACTGAGGATTTGCTAATTGCGCAATTAAAAATTTTATTAATTGCAATAACTGAACAGACGATCCAGCTGCTGGGCGGCCAGTTGTGGGAGGCAGAGTCATGGTCACATACCACGACACCCTGCCCTACCCGGCTTACGAGTACAAAAAAGATAAGAATAATGACGATGATGCATTACAATAACTCGTGATCAAAAATAACCTGGCAACGAACGCACCCTGGACAAACGATTGGAGACTAATGAACGTTTTACAATGGTTTTGACTCCTGGCTGATAATACAAAAGCGCCCGGAATTTGTATTATGGCTGTTATCAAAATATTGGAAGTTTAAACCATAAATAGGTCGCCAAGAAATAAAAATAGGTTATCTTATCATTGCAAGTTCTGGTAATTTTTCGGGAAGAAGCACATCTAGGAAAATAACACATTTCTTGAATTTTATTATGTTAAGGCACTAGATTATGATTTTTTAATAACATGAACCTAATTAAAATCAAACTCAAACTAATTAATTATGATGATAAAGCCTATGAAATGAATTTGAGCCATGAGCATCTGCGTCTGTGTTATGTTAATTCGCGTTGCCATATAGCACATGTATGTTATTAATGTTATTAATATTGCTGGTAGTTTTCCGGATGGATAGTGAATGTGGAATGATTCGAATCACTCCGACAAACGAGTCAGGGCTGCATTTTGTCGACCAGCAGACATAAAACTCACTAATGAGTAGAAATAAACAAGTATATGATAAAATCTTACGTAGTTGACACTTCCGTATGTTTTCCCCATTTTATTGCCTCGTTATAAAATAATTTCTAAGTAAATTAATAATATCTATTAATATGTCCTGGAAATGAATAAGTTGGTTTTAATAATATTTTATCCACACTGAACACTGTTATAAACACAAATCGATAGTCGTAACATCAAAAACAATAACAAATCACA
>JAODGC010000007.1:4541370-4586038 GCA_027574925.1 Ecitoglossa quadriceps | reverse complement strand
AACAGTAGTTTAAATAATGATCACTGACCTTTAATATCCCATGCTGGATGAATCCCAACTGTAGACTGTGTTAATTACTTCTGCAATGCATTAGATGACCACTAACACGCGATGGAACACTTAAAACTATCGAATGGCATTGAAATAAATGATCTGCGGATCTACAATGAATAACGCACACAGAAAACACGTTGGAGGTGCAACTGCTAGAAGCAGAAATATGCAGATAAATCAGATAATTGAACTAGCGCCACCATATTTTGCAATAGAAGTCTGAAGTGCGAATTCGAAATTAACAAGTAAACATTGAGTAGCACAGCTCTAAACAAATTGATAGTTCTTGTTTTTGACGGCTAGGAGCAGGTAAGTCGATAACACAACTAGCGCTCCAATACTTTGCGAAGCTGTCCGAAGCTCTATTTCGATCTGCCAAACTATACATTGAGTCGCACTGCTCTGTCCAATTACACAATATAAAAATGAGAGGACGCAATGTGCATAAAATTTAATTAACAGGTGTAGTTTCGTTCAATTTGTCAATGGAAAATACCAAAGAATGGGCATAAATTCAATGTGACAGCGCTTATATTACTGAATTATTCGTGGCTTTACTAAATTCTCGCAAAAATGTCAAAAAAATTCCTCTTACAAATAAAAGGCAGATGAAAAATCACAAAGCAATATTAGAAGCAAATGTTATTTACTTCCAAAGTAAATTAACAAGATAGTACATTGGATACATTGCTAACACTATGGAAACTGCACATACATATTTTCCTACATTTCACAATTGTTTAAACAATCAAGAGTTATTTAGAATACAAACACAAATCATCTACTACTAAGAAAATTGCATCATCCCACTTCCTTTAATACATGTATTTCAATTAATTAATGATTTAAACAGCAATACCATCAAAATTGCTCATCATTACATGGTTCAATGAACCTCTTCTGAATCCCAAGCATAATATTCATCTCTGCAGAATTTTTAAAGAAATTATCAATAAGAATAGCCCCATGATTTTGATGAATTTCATATCTGCTCTCCATCCATGGCACTAAAGCATTTGATCTGCTTGCCAACTTTTTAATTTGACTAGGACCACAAGAAAACTTCTTAGTGAAAAATGGAAACACATTGTAGTAAACAAAAACATATTTCTCATCATTAAAGTTATAAATTCTCAATGGCATCTTCTTGATGAAGTACTGTAGAATAAGACTCAGAGCTAACATAACTGTGCAATACACAAGCAGTTCATTATCAACTGGTCTTGGCTGAACTCTCCATCCTTCCATTCGAGGCTCATAATTCACAACTGTTGTAGTGTCAGCAATACACACAAGGACTCCAACAAGGCCAACACTTAAAACAGAAACAATTTGAGCACCCAAAAGATAATTATTCATTGTATTTCGGTATATTAGAGTGAATTGTTCTGGTAATCCATCTTGTGTTCGCAAATTCTTTTCACTGACTTTAAATTTAGAAAAGATTGATTTATAGCGCATGTGTACTTGCTTCACAGGGCTTTCAGCACGCAAACAGCTCTTCATACATAATAGCCGCGGTACACATGACTTCAAACCGTTTAATTTACTTATGAAAATCATTTCCGGCTTTAAATGTTCGTTGCAACCGATACTTTTAATGGTTGGTTATGTCGGTTATATGAGGCGGCATGACCACACCGAGCACACCCATGAGTTACCCACCAAGTCGACAACGCGAAGTGCCGACGAAACCGACCGACGCGGCCGCCGAGTTGAAATTCAACAAATTCTTCTATTAAAAATATCGCAAGCCGTACACAGAATTTGCACATACTTATTATATTTATTGATGTTAATTGTTATTTTGGCGCAATTCTAATAACATTTCTAATTTAATTCCGAAGTTAAATACAAACTTTAGCTATAAAAAATTTGTATGAATTCTTAAATGTCTATAATGAACAAACTTTACAATAGGACATCCGCAATAAAATGTATAGTAAGGAAAAATTTAAATCATTTAACGCACCTACAAAAATAATACAATCTCAAGACTTGCAGCTCTCCACTACTACAATAATTGGTAAAATATATGCAGACTTGATATGTAATTACAATTGAACTGTTAACTTCATCCCGGTTACTGCTAGAAAATGTTTCAATCACTAAATGCAATGTTGCGCCACTATAGAGTTAACAATATACAAAAATATATCAGAAACTGTCGTTCACAGGAAACCGCACAGACCTTTTGTGAATTTTTACATGGATAAAGTTTTAAATGCTGACTGTTAAAGCTTGGGAACGACGGGGAGCGGATGGAAGACTAAAACTCCTTACTTATTGTCAGTTGTTGACAGGATTTGAATTTTCCTGAAAAAATTCCGACTAGTTATAAGAACACAAAATACGTATCAATCATACCAATTGATTTTTTATACTGATATGAATCAAGAGAGATGCTAATTCTAAATCTTCGCTAAAGTTGTTCTTCAGCCACACGCTGCGATAACCGGTGCGTAAACAAGTCACTGGATAAGTAGCTTGCCCTATAAAATTAGGATCTCCAAAAACATCTTCATCTTGAACATTAAATCGCAACAAGGCAAATTGCGGATTAGCAACGTCAAATTCGCAGATCTCATTCCATCTAGGATTAAATCCATTGTCGGCTGAAAAGAGCACTAGATAAACGCAAAACAAAACCAAAAAGAAAATATGTTACCAATCGTTTTTGTTGCCAATTTTTGCCCAGCATCAAATGGTGCACCGATTATCTCAATTTCAACAAAGGGACTTGCTGTGCCTTTCTTCGACCGTTGTAGATGACGCGCTGCGATAATCCTAATCAAAATCGTCAATGGATCCACACCAACCAGCGTATTCTTATCACAAGGATCGAAATCCTCTCTAAACATGAATGTCGGCTTCAATAAATACCCAGCTTTGCCATTATCACGAAACTTGGCCTGGTTGAACTGCATCGGCTTGTCGCCCGTCTGGTAATTCAACGCAACCATTTGCGACCCAGCGTTCCAGATGTTTATCGGGTTATAGTTGGACGAGTCAATCCGTTGCCCTTTGGGATACACGCGCGAAAATTGCATCTGATGATACTTAACAAAGAATTTGTTCTCCTGTTGGCAGATAATCTTCTCCGCCTTGTTCTCTGGAAACGAAGACATTTCATAGAACAGAAATTGACGCTTAGCACGCTCGAGATTGAAGGTAATGGAGCGACAATAAATAATCAAGTCTGACATTTCTTTGGCTATTCGAAAAGCGCGTTCCATTTCACGTGCCTGCGACTCCAAAACACCAGCTTTGGCTGCTGACTCGCGTATTACATTAAGCCATTCAAGAGCTTCGTCTCTTGATTGCAGGGCAACTTCGAGTGGTTGACAGGAGGTAATAGTGCTGATTTTGAGAACCCATTCAAGGCTTTGTCGTTCTGCATGGTGGGTGATATCAACTACAGCGCCATTGACGTCGAGTTGTCCTTGCGGAACATTTTCACTTGCCTAGAACACAAAACGGAATAATAGCAAAGTGAAATAAAATAAAAAAAATAAAAAATAAGTTAAACGTACACTATCATCTTCTGCCTCATCAGACTCAATTCGTTGAATTTCAGCTACATAAATAGCAGGAAAATAGTGTTGCTTCTTTCCTCCGTAATCACCTCTCCACCATCCATCACATCCCTCGGGTTTAACCACATTGGTAATTATGGCATGCTTGCAGAAGGACAACTCATCATTGCGTTGAGCTTTATAGTCGTACTTTGCCTTCACTGTTATCTGCAACCAACGCAATAACAATATGCAATATTAATTTAGATGAAGTGTTGAAATTGTTTCGTTCAATGAATAAATTTGCATTAATACACTTGGCAAACTATTTCCAACTCCCTTAATAGTATCGCCATGATTTAAAGAATACCTTTGGATTTGAAAATGTGCTGGGATCCATATACGATGGAGTTGCATTGTATGGACTGGCTTCATCGTGCTGTAAAACAATACATTGATACAATTACTGGAAACATAAGAAATGAAAACGTCGGTTTATGACCCCATTATTCATGCACGCATTGAGCTAGTATCCAGTATCCCGCCCAACTCAAAATTCCTAGGCTATTCACCTAGAAGCGTGAATATATTCCAGCAAAGCGGTAAAAAAATACCTGAGTTCTTGCTCATGCAACAACTTGCTATATCATAGCCAGATATAAAACCATAAAACCAGACCCATTAAAACATTGTAAAGTCGGTGAAGGTTTTGATTCCAACTCTATCATATTACGATGCATAAAATGCTTACAAAATGTGTCACAAGCAGTATCGAAAGAGAAAAAGAAGACATTAAAAAAAAAACAACAAAAAGGGCCACGAGAAAGAGTCGCTTAAGTCGCTGAACTTGAGACGCTCAATGCTAAAGCAAGTTAAAGGTACAGAGGTAGCTTATTATTCACCCTTTTCAAAGAGGGGGCCGAGGCAGTGATTTGAAAAGATAAACCGCGTTCACGGTCTCATGGAGCGCGTTGTTCACCTGTTCAGGGCCGAGCGTGACTTTTAAGTCACTGAAAGTGGGGGCAGTGGGAATGCGCTACGAGCATTCCAAGGGTTAAAAAACTATCAACTCCTAGCCGAAGTACGTACACGAAGGGAGTCACAGAGAGTGGTTTTTAAATCTATTGTCTGTCGGTGTTCAGTTTGCCTTTGCTTACGCGTCGGGTGAAACAGGTTCCACTATTTAGTACAGCATTGGAAGTCGCGAAGCTAGCAAGTGCGCGCAGAGGATTGCGGGAAAAGAAATGACGTGCTTTACAATGCGGCTGAGATATTTAATATTGGTAAGAGGAAAAGTATTTAATTCTAAATAAACTTTACTTATTGAATTGATTTTTTTTAAACTATAGTTGGGGACATATTTTAACTGCATCCTACCATCACCAATAACTACAACTACTGAAAATGTTGAAATTTTCACTGCAGAATCAATCATCGAAAATATAGAAAACAATTCAATGAAAACAATAACAGATTTAGTTAGACAACAAACAGAAGCAATTCGAAAAATAATATCTGAACAACAAAAATCTAAGGAATCAGCAGAAACAAAAGAAATCAATGAAAATAGTCGTCCAGGACACATGGAAAATTTATCAATGGAAGAACTCAAGAAAAAGTGTGAACACTTCAACAAAATCGTCAATCATGCTACACTTTTGGAACCACAGACCCTTAAACTGTCCACAGAAAATCCTAGAACAGTGAAAGTCATTCCAAGTTATATGCAACCTAACTTATTGAATTACAGACCCAAATTTTCAACACCCACCACAGTCAACATGCCAAAAGCACCACAAATGTCGGGGAACTACTTCATCTTTACACAAAACCCCGAAATGTACGAACACAGAGTCAATCATTTCTCAGATAAAGCAGATATGGTACCAGCTGCCAGCAGTGTAGAAGAAGATGTTATGGATCCAGATGCAAATTCAGACAATATTGAATATGAAGATGAAGAAGAAATGGTTACAAATTCCCCTGACCCGGAGGAAACTACCATAAAACCACAAGGACCCGCAGTAGGCATCACGACAATCAATATATCTCCTTCAACAGTATCTGTACCCGAAACAACTACTGTAACTCCGCCAAAAAAGCCTAAATTTAAATACGTTAGGCTGGAACCAATTGTCTTAAAGGCGGCGATACTTCCAACAGGAAGATCCACGTCATTCTGGTATCGTTTGATTCCACAAAGTCAAAGCTTTGTACAAATTCCGGATATTCCGAAATATGAAAACGTCTCGGTGGTGGCACAACCGCAGAATTTCAATGATGAGATAGCGTTGCCTCAAATTTATACATTTTATATTGATCCAAATACCGGCAGCATCAAAGAAAACACGCCGATTAAATTCGAATTACCATCCCCAATAATATCACCTCCAACCACAGCAACAATAGCCCCAGCTACATACCCAGCAGCACAACCACAATTCTTCATCAATCCCAAAACCGGAATGATTTATCAAAGCGCATTACCGCACCAGTTTATCTACCAGAAAATAGACAAATTGACCACACCAGCACCGCCTACGACAACAAGTACAACGACGACAACTACAGAGAAGATACCGCTTCCTTCATACACAATCGACATCCCACAGCCGCCACCATCACCATCTAAGCCTTTAGCGCAAAATGAACCAAAGCCTACGCCCGCCCAGAGCAAGAAGCAATTCAAGCACGAGTTCCGTTTCGTGATACCAATGGTCGTCACAGGCACGCAGGATCAGGTCTCTAATTATCCCTATCAGCTTGATCCGTTCGCCTATCTGCCAAAGGACCAACAGCCCGCGACGATGAACCTACCAGTGCCGTACGTGCCTAATTATCACATGATACACACTCTGGCAGTGCCGAACCAGTTTGAAGGCTTGGCCACGTAGAAAAAAAATAGACTGTTTTCAGAAATGTAAGTCTTTTAACTAAACTTAGTTAATTAACAGAATAGAGATTAACATGTACTACAGTAGTCATTGAAAGACTGATTAGGCAAAACTAGCGATAAATTGTTAATTAAAGTTAGACGGCGATGACGATTATTTTGCTCATAGCTTTAAGGCATGCAAATTGTGATGAACTTCACAAGAACTTAATTTTAGTAAGCACGATTCTCAGGAATTAATCTTATGTTATTTTCTCATTTGCAATTTTACAGTAGCTATGCTAATTTTATGTCTCACGCAGATAGACGTTAAATATGCGTCCTAAATGGGTCGGTTTGGTGCAATCAATACGTAAATACAGCAAATCATAGTGTAATATGCAAAGAAACGCACAGTTTGTTGTCTAGCAAAATATGAAATAAAATTTGTGTAAAATATACTAATAAGCAATAAATAGAAGTTAAAACAGATAACTCACCATTCCCATCCTTCTAATAGCATCTTCATTAATGGCATATGATAGTTTCGTCTTCCTGTACAACGGATTATGCTCGTAATAGTTGATCAACTCCACTAAACTTTCAAACTCCACACTCCCAATTGTATACAACCGTCCTTCACGCTTGACGCGACAATGTTTGATCTTCTTGTCTGCCCTAAAGCTGATGGTGTACCAATTGGCGTCGTTCTCACTCTGTCTGACTAGGAAAGCACCATCATTCCTTTCGCTCTTCAACGCATCTTCAGCTTGTAGACGCGTCGTGTGCTGATGGTACCACTCTTTACCTACGTGTTTGTTGGGCTGTGGCACTGGTTCACTCAACGTGATTGAAAACTCTTGCGTTACCAACGGATGCGTGCGATAGTACGTGATCAGACTGTATAAACTATCGAAGAACTTGGAATCCGTAAGGTAATATTTTGTCTGCTGTTTGTCCTGCTTTGAGCGAATGCGGCAGTGGTTGACTAAACCATTACGCCAGAATGAAAGACAATATTCCCCAACAAATGTAACACTTGCTCTGACCAAGAATGTACCATCACCGAGATTCGAGTAAGTTTTCAGGAGTAATTCCGCTTCATCACGGCCGTTTTGAAGCCTACCATGAAACCACTTCTCAGCGAAGTGTAACTCTTCATTTGGCACGTCATTCTTCTTATAATGAAGAACAGGACACTCGTCTTCGTCCTCACTGCGTTCATTTTCCGTATCCTGTTTATATTTGTCAATATAGAACAGTTTGCTACTTGTGAGAACAAAAAAGTGTGGATTCCACTCTTTGTCGACTGGATCTTCAAGATACATTATGCCGTTTTTGATAGAACTCCGCAAATCCATATCATGCACTTCATTAGTGACTAGTATTGCTTCCTCTTGTCCTTCGGGCAGCTTTTTGTGTTTGAGGATAATCCGTCGACGTAGTTGATGTGGGGACGGCAGCTGTTTTTCATTTTTCTCCACAGGGTGAACTAATAACATGTCCGCGAAGACTTCCTGCATTGCAGTAGCCATTTTCCGTTGTTGTGGCAATGAGCAATTATCTTCAATCGACAGGATTACTGGATATTCGGACGTTACAAAAGCGTGTTCTTTAATTGTGCGTATTACGTCCATAAATTTTATGCGCGTTGTTAACGTGTGGCCATGATAAATAAAAGGCATTCCATCAGGCCCATCCCAGCAATCCAACTCAATGCATCGACATCCCATTCGTAGACATCTGACATAGGCCTCGACGCTTGATTCGCTTGAGAATTGATCACCGGTCAAGTACGTATTATGTGAGGACGCAATCCAATAATGCGCCAATGGTTTGGTCATGTCCTGATAGACAGTGTCCCGTTTAGGATCCCATAAGTCATTCTGTTTGGAGAATAAATAATCTACGAATTCGGTGACCAGGAAGTATGGCTCGGCACAATCACGTTGCGGGTCTTTAAGAAAATCACGGATGAGTGCAGAGACTCGTTGCAGATCGTTGGCGCTAGACTCATTCTGCTCAGCGAGGAGGAACTTCTGGAATTCCTGCAACGTGACTTGATTTGCAGCGTTTGCACTGAATGCGATATCAGGCAATATCTGCAAACAAGTAAATAGTGAAACCCCCGAATGCAAATTTTGGTCTACAAAGAAGGAACTCACATTTTCATTATACATCAGTTTGTGATAAAGCGTGGAAAAATCGTCGAAGCCAATCTCATTGCGTTTACGAGTATCGACTTCGTTGAAATACTCACGTAGTTTACTGGTTGGTATCTTGCAATTTAATCGAGGAAAGAAAGATTTTATATCTTTTAAAGAGACAGCTTCACGTGGATTTTCCATAGCGTAGAATTCTGTTCTGAGTTTGATTTGTACTTGGGTTGGATATGGCTGACGTCGCGACTCCTGCATTAGATATCGTAGGCCTTTCGTCCATAGTTCACATTCTGCTTCAGACAGTGCTAAAAAAATGACAACAATGATTAAACTGTAGGATATTTGTGTACTTTTTACTTACCAGCAATACTTAATGCTCTTAATTTAAACTCAGAACCATAATAAACAACAAAACACTTCAGATTCTCCATCTTTTTAGCATCCTCTGGCCATTTTTCAAAATCTTTTGATTGCTTGCCAAGCCTAACTTGCTTGATTTCTCTTATATCAACAGCTCCATCATACACAGGTTTACTTCCACTTGCAGGTCTACACCAAACTATTTGATTTGTCTCTCTTCGAATACTCATAGATTTAGACTCAACCTTTTTCCTCCATGAAAATTTGGTTACCAGTGTGCTGCGCTCCAGTTGGCTTATGACCTGCTCCATTTCAGGAATGTAGCCGGTAGCTGCATTGACAAAAGGTCCATTCTGAATGCCCAACATTATGAAATTCTGTAAATAACGTAGAAAACCAATCTTGAAACAAAGTTAGTTAAATATTTTATAAATCGTAAATTTGTATAACCAGAAGTATGTATAGTAGTTCAACACTTCCTGTTCATAGGCAATTAATTTATGAACGGAACTTTTGATAAATGATGAATTAACAGCATCACCATACATGATCATCATTGATGTTACCTTGTGTGGATCTGGAATCGTTCACAATCACCAAAAGCGAGTATAATCAAGTTGGTTTATTTGTGCTCATCATTCAAATTTCAGCAGGATACCACGTTTCACTCGAGCCGCATTGCTCCGCACAACACTGCACACATTTGGGACGAATATTTATTTGCAGGACGCATATGTGCGCGTAGCTACAAGGGAGGGAAGCTTATTTATAACGAACGCCGGATCGTGCTCGGTGGGACGAAATTCGTGGTGCGCCGATTGTTTCTCTCGTTTATGTCGCATGTACCGCTGGAGAGGTGCGCGAGGTGGCTCTTGGCCGAAGAACCGGCGAAGAATTGCATTGAATGAGAAGCGCGACGGTGACGACGGCTGAACGTAGACTTCTCGGCAGTGGGCACTAGCGGGACAAACCGAGCAGAAAGAGCGGTAAATGCAGAGAAAGAAACGGCAGGAAATTGCATTATGATGGAGGCGAGAGAGATGCACAGATGAATAATGCAAGGAATAGAAAACAGAATGCTTAGGCAGACTGCACGCGAAACACACAACAGAGACAATCTTGTTCCTTAGATTAACCAAGTTTCTTCGTAAATATTGACCATATCATACAATGGTAAATAGATTAAATGATTAGATCAGAAATTATTGGTAACCACAATGTGCTGTGGGTAATCGTCGCTGAGGTTATAATAATGACTGACTAATGAACTGATGCACAAAATGATATCAGTGCAAATTACAAATTTTAAAAAAATGCAATAAATACACTATTAATAGGTAACAAATTATAATGGCAAAGGTAGAAACAAGTGAAATATGGTTGTCTGTTGCTTGTCCGCGGCATTTATGACAAAATGTAACTTGAAATTGTTAATGTTCGTTTAAAACTTGACGCACCATGATATTATGCACTTGAAACAATTCATAGAGTAATACAACAATGCAATCTTGTAATGAGATTGCATTGTTGTATTACTAAGTTCCTACCTATTTTCCAAATATGTCCCACGACATTCTACCCTTCAATTAGTCGTTTTAAACTGTTCCCACGCAAAGCAACACCGCGAATGTGAGGGAGTGGGAGTTCTGCCTCCGTTCGACAGTCGGCAACACCGCCAATTCCTTTCAAATCACATGTGGCAAGAAAAGCTGATGCAATCGCTTCAATCAGCAAAATCTATAATAATAACGTCGGAAATTTGCTGTTAATACAACACAAACGTGAGACATATACACAAGTTCCATTTAATATACCTGTGAATCAACTAAAACGCCAAGATGACCGAAGAAGATGCGGTAAGTGACTGAAAATTATTTGTAATGCAATGACAACACATTGAGGTTATTTTGCTAGCATAAGGACGAAGAAGTATCGACCGAATTTAATATCTACCAGCTAATTTAATGAATTAATGTGAGATGTGGCCTCCTTGCAGATTTTTGATCCTTCCCTCAAGAAAAAAAAAAAGAAGAAGAAGACCGCATTTGATATCGATGCGGCTTTATCGGCGGAGGGCGGCGATATTGACGCCAATGCACCCGCAGCAAATGATATTGACATGAATGAGGAGGACATGGACATTGATAAGAAGAAAAAGAAGAAGAAGGTCTTCAATATGGATGACCTGGAGGGCAGTCTACCAGAGAAGGATGCTGGAGGACAAGAGGATGCCATCATTGATGATAATCTGGATTTGGAGCTGGACTTTAGCAAGGCAAAGAAAAAAAAGAAGAAGAAGAAGGACCTTGATGAACTTATGGCTGAGGTGGATGAAAAACAGGAAGATAAGGAAAATGGTAAGTGATGTGAATTTGTATTAAATTCCTTAAAATCTTCTAATATGACTTGAATACATTATTTGCTGCTTGAGTAGTTGAAAAACAACCTGAGGATGGTATGCAATTAATTTACTAATCTTGATTCATACAGAAATGTATTTTGTACTGAATTTTAATTGCCTTCTCTAATGTTTAGTTGATGAAAATTCAGTAAATTGGAATAGTACTGATCGCGATTACACATACGAAGAACTTCTGAATCGCGTGTTTGAAATAATGCGTGACAAAAATCCAGATATGGTTGCTGGCAAGAAACAAAAGTTTGTCATGAAACCCCCACAAGTCGTACGTATTGGCACCAAAAAGACCTCCTTTGCCAACTTTACCGAAATCTGCAAAACTCTACACAGACAGCCCAAACATTTGCTGGATTTCTTGCTAGCTGAACTGGGTACGAGCGGGTCAGTGGACGGTAATAACCAGCTTATTATCAAAGGTCGTTTCCAGCAAAAACAGATTGAAAATGTGTTACGACGGTGCGTAAAACTAATCGACTAATGACAAATCGATGTAATCGTTGTAACACTTAACGTAAAATTACAGATATATTAAGGAGTATGTGACGTGTCATACGTGTAGATCTCCCGATACAATCCTACAAAAGGACACGAGATTGTTCTTCCTTCAGTGTGAAACCTGCGGGTCAAGATGTTCGGTTGCTAGTATCAAATCCGGTTTCCAGGTGCGTTATTGTCGTCGTAATTACTCATATTTAATTATCGCATGGCAATGTATAAAATTATTTATTCTTCTGCTACATTAGTGCAACTATACTTGCTATTTTACAGGCCGTCACCTCAAAACGTGCTGCAATTCGTGCGAAAACAGCTTAAGAAGTCACACCTTGTCACCTCGGCAACGTACACTTGTATGTATTTATTACAGAGCATCAACGCACTACGGATGCTGCTTTTTTCTTACACGGGCAGATTGTAAAAACACATTTGTATTGCTGGACCGACTAAATAAATTTATGGCGAATCATAAAACACATCGCAATTGCCCCTACTATGTACACCCTGGCCACATATTCTCAACGCATTATTGCCAATACTCCCGACGTGTCAGGAGATCGTCCTACTAACTCCAGAAACTTTAAATAACATTTCAACATGTTCAACCAACACCGGTGCAACCTAAAAATATTAATAATTACAATCCACATTAATAAACAACATTCTAACTTACAATAACTGATACTCGAATGAAACTCTCATCGGCAAAGCGGTCAACTTTTTCCAAAAAGAGTCCCTCTCTTTAAACGCAGTCTTCGTTGCTACTCTCGCCAAAATCGTATACCTATTGACAGGATTACCATGATCATGAGCGATGGACCTTAACGTATTCAAATTTCGGACAACAAACAATAAACTCCTTGGCATTTCCTTCAAAGTTTTCGTAATTATTTCCAATCGCTGCTCCGCTACTTCCGTGATATAATCAATATCACTCTGCGTTAATTTAGTAACGAATTTGAATTCTTTACGAAGTGGACTCTGTGTTAAAACCTCCGCAAATTCAGTATAGTTCTGCACTCCTAGGGCCTTGGAATATTTATCCATCTTTTGGTGGTCTCTCAACACAACTGCTTGCCAAAACTGACTCAAATATGTTCGTTCTTCCTCTGTCAGCAGTTGATACAAACCATGATCAAGGATAACCAGTTGGGTTTGGTTGTGAGATCTTCGAACGAAGACTAAACAGAAATAAAGTGCACATTATTTAGAATGTAAATAAACTTATTTTAAAAATTACGATTGCCAGGGTGAGGATCAGCATGAACAAAGCCATTTTGAAAAATCTGCTCTCCAAAAGCTTGAAACATTTTCGTATCAATATCAGTCAAACTGTGCCCTTCTTCTTTGAGTCTCTTCTTATCACTGATCTTCACAGCATCAATAAACTCAGTCACTATAACTCTCTATAATAGTATTAATTAATTAAATTGTAATACATAAGAGAAGTTTGTTTTACTTTGCTACAGTGCTCCCAGTAGACTTTAGGAACATGAATGTAGCTCAAATGCTGCAAATCACGAGCACATTTCTCGGCATTGTTGCCTTCCTTCTTGAAATCCAACTCACTCCTTAAATTCTCTCTCAAGTCTTCCAATATCCAGGAGAAATCAAACGTAGGATGCCACAACGCAGCCATTCGCAGTAAGAATTCAATCGTGGATACATCGCCACAAAATCTAGCTTGTAAATCCTTGTATTGCACTTTGACAGCCACCTTCTCGCCATTCTTCGTTGTTGCTACAAATACCTAAATTTTTTTACCAACATTTCATGACTTATTCGGTCAACTCTACAACCATAAAATGCACACATGATAAACCTACCTGAGAAAGACTAGCAGCTGCAATTGGTTCATTGGAAAATGTCTTAAAAATCTCCTCTGGTGCCTTTCCAAATTCCTCCCTGAAAATTTCTTCCACTTCCCCTTCGCCCGCGGTTAAACATTTATCTTGCAACCATGATAGAGTAGTGATATATTCCTTGGGTAATATATGACTTAAGGAGACTAACCCTTGACCAATTTTAATGTATGTACCTCCGTTGGAAAGGCATCCATATAGGATTCTTTCTGCGTTGCGAGTATGAAGTCTGCTGAGTCTTTGTTTATAGTTTTCAGCATTTGGATCAAGAATGAAAGTTGTTATCCAGTAGTCCACGGACATCGTGATTCCTATCCGGCAAGCCCTAGTATTTAAACAATTAAACAATTTGCTCTTATTGCTTTAATATTGATAATACCGTAGAAAGCGAAAAGCAGCCCCTATTAGGGCGACAGAAGTGTTTTTTATCGAAGTATTTTGCCGCTGGGGACGATCCGAGCGAATAATTGACGCGGACCCAAAAAGGAATGTGCCACCAGCAGTGCAGACAATGGCTGCAGTGGATTTAACAATATTACTTCGACGTTTTACAGGCTTGGAGACGATTGCGTACGTGTACGAATGATTGATTAACTTCCTCCATAAGCGTGACATCTCGATATATCTGAAATTGAAACTTTGCTTATAACAACAACAGCAACAACAATGAGGTTCATTGTTAATTATCAAGTGAGAAGGCGCAATGAGTACTTATGACTAGGTGATGATGGAGGTCAAATGAAGGCATCTTAAAAATAAACCAAAGAAATTCGACAAATTAAACAATAAAAAAGTTACAACATGCTGCCATCTGATCCACAGCCGAACCAAGTTCGTTCTTTCTGAAGTTTTTAGCGTGTCCCAACTTGTCTTCAACTTGTTCGCATCGACAAACATGGCGACTTTATTTGTACCTACTAGGCCCAACTGCGCACTAATGAAACCAAAACGCACGGTCAACTCGTATGAATTCTTTCACGCACTCGGCTTTGCTGCTTTGGCTTTCCTTCCGAATGGTGCCCATATCTTCTGAAAAGCATTATGGCCTTCGACTCCCTAGTGAGGGGGACTGCGACGAGACGGCGGAGGTGGCATCGCGCAAACGCGGCGGAGGGGGATCCATCCAAGGGACACAGAGGAAAACAGAAAACAGACCGCTTGTCAGTGTTCAGCTGACTGAATGCTGCACTCGGTACGTTTGTGTGACTCTTGTGTATTTTTCAACCTGTACGCCCTTAACCACCAGCCAGATAACACCCGACGCAACGCAAACGTAAGTAGCATTATTATCCTTATCAACGCAGAAAAAATCAATACATGTCGCCATTACACTCCCGAGATATACGCCATTCAAAAGGGGGGCATTTCTTGGAGTTTTGTCAAGTTTTTCAATCAGCTGATTGTGCCTTCACTTGAAAAATTGGCTGTAAGTCTTGGAAAAGTACCGAAAAAGAGACGATTTTTCGCCAGGACATAAGTGAGGTGTCTAGGTGCGTTGTGTGCCAAGTGGCAAGTCGGTGGATAAATTTTAAATTAGCGTTTCTTTGTTCTATCCGGAGCGGTCGCGTTCTGGCGTTCATTGCAAACACAGCAGCTCGCATTCGATGGGACGGCTGCGAGTGCAGAAACGGATCAATGATGCAACCAGCAAGCACGACAAAGACCCACACATTGTTTAGATAAAGACAGCGGCCAGCTGGTGGAAGCGAGACGCGTGAACGCATTATGATATGGCAGAAGCATCCCATTTGCTTTGTGTGTACTTTGTTGCTCTTTGTGGTGCTGGTGCAGAAGAGAGGAGGTGCGAGTTGAATCCAAGTCGAGTTTTCTCAGAAGTTGTGCCCAGACTACCTACAACATATAGCCAGTTCCCTCGAGCCTGGTACCCCTTGACATGGTACCCCAGTGAAACACAAACAAAAAGTAGACATAACAAATTGGACATCTCCCGAACACGTTTAAGTTTCAAAAAAAAAAACAAATATGAAATGGAATCTTAAGTTGGGGAGATATATTCCGAGAAGGAAATGTAGAAACTAAGTTGAGGACCTAATGCCGGAAGCGGTCGCACGGGGGCGACGAATTTCGTCGCAACGCCAGTTGCCATGGTAAACCGTATGTGGGGAGGGTTGGTGGGTAGCTAGCGCGCTGGCTGTTCTGAGGTTCGAGGTCGCTTTTCCAACCACTTCCTACTTTCGCAGGGCAGTGATAAGACATGCGCACGTTGCTACCACTGATGCCAACTCACCAGTCTGCCCCTGTGATTGCCGTGCATTGAAATAGCTAGAAATTGCTCTGAGACAGCCGATAGAATATATATGAATATACTTAGATGTGAGGATTAATTAGTGCACAAATGACGAGATGATACATAATGAAGTTATAATTGGTATGTAAAACACGAAAAGTATCCTGGCTTACTTGGAAATATTTCTAAACAAATTTACCTCGTTAAATTGCTGGTCTCATTTACTAAATTATTCAAAGGAAACTCGTTAACGATTTGCACTGGTCACCCAAAACGCTTTCCTTCTTTTTTTTTCTGCTCCGCCTCCATTCCTTCATTGTGCACTTGACTCTGAAACTCCCGAAGCACGCGTGCCAAAGGATGCAGGATCTGCTGGCAACACGTAAGAAAACGTCACCCCGCAAACGCTAGCAGCAGGGAACTTGGGAGAGGGGGACACGTGCCGTGCCTTCGTTGCAAGGCATTGAAAGGGATGTCGAGACAAAATCATTGATTTTTCGCCTGCCTGCTTCCTCCTCAAAGCCGCGCAACACAACTGTAAAATGTAAACCATCTTCGTCAACACGAAAACCTACCCCTTCATTGCTAACGGAGTCTAAACCGACTTAAAATGTCATAAATTGTCAATGAGGTAAATAACAAAAGGAAGACGATGATGAGCGGACACAAATAAACTTCTAAACAAAAAATGCGCCCGTTACGACTGATGATTCTTCATCAATTAGACAATAAGCACTACAATTAATCAACTAGGATGGAAAAGGAATGTCGAGGAACATAAACCTTTCCAAAATCGATAAAACAGTGGCTTTACTGCAGCCATAAATGCGAAACGCAATCCGATCAGCCCACAAGGGTTCAGTTCAAATGGCACGTAGTGAATATCACCATCGAATTAATCGACAAATGAATTAAACGGGAAACAATGCTTTAATTACATTTACAAATAGTGGCTAAATTAATTAAAGTTCTCCCTTAACTTGTAGGTAAAGAGCTAAATAGTTATAAAATACATACACAATCGGGAGAAATATTAATAACAAAGTTTGCTATTGACCACGGGTGTTGTTGGTTGCTGGTTGGTTTGTTGTTTGGACATTTGTTTTCCATCTTTTGAGCTCTCAAGCTACCAAACAGTCAAACTAAAATTCAAGTAATTGCCAGTTGAGTTGGACTGGCACTGGCACGTATTAAATGAAAGGATATAGCACATACGTCCTTTTAGTACGAATAAATTAAACTCACCTAAAATAAGCCTTTCGTTGATCTAGGGTACTAATTGTTTGATATTCATTGTTTATATCAATGAGTTTGTTTTGACACTTATTATTGCTAATTACGGAAGATACGAGACACCGAAATATGAACCAAAACAAAAATCGAAATTTAAAAAGAAGAACGGCGACCAGAAAAATTTGGCCAATACCATTTGATTCAGCATTAATTTCATGTCGATCGTTAAAATGTTCTTGCAATCTGTTGCACGGTGTTACCAGCAAACAAATTCTTCAAGTTATTCAAATATTTTGTCTAAACACTGTCTACACATAGACTAACGGCTGTTACGTATTTTTACAGAGGGAAACGATATCAATATTTGCTTGATTACACGCAAAGGATTATTAATATAAGCTACTATGCTGAGTTCTTTGTTGAGTTGATTGGTTTTGTTGTACCAACAATGCAGTAGCGTTGCAGTAGACCTGGTTGATATTTAATTACGACCAGCAGCCCAGTCTTTAATGGTCTTTTTCTGATAATGTACGTGAGTATCGTTAAGATGATAGCAACTTGCGCAGTGTGGATGGGTAGTATAAACAAAAGGCACGTTAGTCCTATCTAAAACGAATGATAATAACACAAAGCCAAAACACTAGAACACTAGCTAAATACGCAATTAACATGCGCATTGTGGACGCATCCGTTGTTTGTTAATATCAGACCTTGGCAATACACAAAATTGCACGAGTACATTAGTATTAATCTTTTTCCAAATGAAGCGACTTGTATGTTTAAATCGCCTTTGTTCCAATCTATTTTTACTTGCGCTGTTTATTTTCTTCTAAAACAAATTTCATTACCAAACTTAATTTTCATAAAAAGCAGTAAATTAATTATACCCAATGATTTATTACCTTAGATTATTTAATTAACCACACTGTTTACCAGTTTCTCCCTAACTGTAAACTCTCTCGGTACAGACATCACTAGAACAACAAAGTTCAGCTGTTCTCTTGAAAAGTCAAGAGAAATAACAACCACAAATGCTGAAGACTAAAAACTCGGAGGTAACGTACAGAAAAGAAGTCCACCAACCGCGAGTTCGCCTGTTTCCACGTTTCCTGATGCTGGTAGTAAACACAGATAGATACTCATAATGCGCTCTCCCAGTACAGCCTAAGCATGGCGATAAAAGTCTGTGAAGAATAGCTGAGGTTTTCTTCGAGTGTATTCAACTATCCACCAGCTCAAGACATCCGAGATGCATTGGATAACCCGGCAAACCAGACACGAAAACCGGGGCCGCGTCGTGCGCACTGTGCGGAGAACAAAGTAAAATGTACGTGGAAACAAAAACAAAACCGACGCGCATTAACGAAACGATGAAAAACTCCGCTAGGGGCAATGCGGTCATCTGTCAAATTTCTAACGAAAATCTTACATTAATGCCATTCCGAAGATGATATTAATATCCTCTGGACTGAACGAGTCTCAAAGAGAGATCAATATTTATAAAATGGAAATAAAGACGCAGGAAATTGCGTTATAAAATATTTAGATGCCTTGTCACGAAAGGAAGCGGAGAAGAAAAGAAAACAACGCGCACGACTTTCCGAGGGGGGGGCGCGGGAGAGGGAAAAGGGTAAACGACAAGAAAAACAAAGGAACAAGTAAATGTTCAAGTACATAAAGTACAGTAACCATGCGTCTCACAATGCGATGTGATGTACACGAGAAGGCAAAAGTCTTTCAAAAAAATTCAAAACTGTTCTTGATTGCATAAAACCGAATAAAACCGACGACAAACCTCAAAACAAACGCATCTCACTCAATTGAATAGCACAAACATCGCCATGCTGTTTAAGGCAATATCAACTTTTGAGGATGACTTGAGTTGCCTGTGCGAACTGGCTGACATTCTCTGTTTGAGTCGCGAGTGTGTGCCTAATTATTTTTTTTTTTTTACAATATCTTCTGGGAAAGCACGAGACAACCTATTAAAAACAATATACAAAGTCTAAAAGTAATGAACGTTTCTACATACCCAACCTATGTGCTATAAATTGTGCACAATTCGCATTATTTTCCGATATCGAATAAGTGCAAGTAGATTTCGTTTCGATTTGTATGACGCATGGGTGCGTGGGGAATAACAAAAAAGCCGAAAGGGGCAAATATGAAATTGAAGCGTGAAATAAAAGAAAAATATGCATACTAATTCAGGTATTGTAAGGTAGGTGGAGAATTAAATTATAAACTGTATCTAAGAAGAATCACGTATTTTGAACTATAAGTAATGAAGTTTAAAAAGCTACAATTACTACATGGAATTGCTATATACGGTGCTTGGATCCAATCAATGAATTCAATTGTTTGTCTCAACTAAATCTACAGAGTTTGAGATTAATTTGAAGGTTGTCTGGGCCTATAAACAATTTTATCGATAATTGCGGGTTTTCCATGAAAGTGAAACTGTAAAAGTAATTATTGGAAAGTACTGACAAATCCGATTTTCAATCAAATAAATCGATTAATTCTGAGCAAAATTAAATGGGAAATTTTATTGTTTCTTGGAGGTAAATATATATCAAAATCCATTGAAGTTATAAAAACGAAATTTTTATTGACACATTTCCAGGTTAAACAATCAAACTTAAATAAAATCAAGCTGGACAAGTGCAACTTCTACCATATATCTATCCTACCAAATCAATAGCAACCCTAAAAGTGATCGAGTTTAATGCAATTTAACGAAAATAAAAAGAACACTTTGTTACACAATTTATACTAGTTAACCAATTCCCCCGTATTTTCCACAGCTAGGAAAACAAATTACACCCAAAAAAAAGTTGCATTGCTCGGATGCAGATATTGACTATTAAACTATCAACTAGCAATTCCGCCAAATTTCATACCACCACAAACCAACATACAAAATGATACGAATATATCGAAATAAAACGAATATGTAATTCGCATCCACCTTTAATAAAACTCGCTCTAGGCCTAGCAACAGTCTGTAACAGTTATTGATTTCCATCTTGCGTCCGGAAAAATGCAAAGAAAAATATCATGCTAAATGGAGAAGAACAAATACCACTTCGGTATTATGATGCCAAAGTCTCTCAATTCCAATTATCTGGTGCTTATTATTTCTAGCACATTAAATAATATTGAGATGTGCTTTTCAGTTAACTTTGCTTTGTTTTGAATAGGTTTTTTGTTTAGTCCGACCAAAGTCCTCAGCGCCTACGCACGCACGCACGTTGTTAATAAAATAGACGCATTTATTCAACATATTTCAACTGATTGTACTCAGCACATATGTTTCGAAGCACGTGGGTGTATTATGTTGTGATTGAGATATGAGCTATGAACCAAGACCTCCAAATTTGTCGGCGGCGTCCTTGATAACGGTGGACTCGTGAAACCCCAAACTCTACAACAGTTACTCGTTTTATTATTATTAGCCATCAATTCTTGAACCTGAACAATGCATCCATATTGACCTACATAACGAGTTATCTTAAGTGGGAAGCAGATGGTTTCATTATTTGCTTGACGCATAAGGATATCAGAATCAAGAGAGAAGATTGTTTTCGATAGCAAACTCGATACTGATTTCATGCTGTAAATTCATTTACAATTGTTCCTTCTTATGGAATCCCGGGTGTAATTAAAAATGCAATCAAAGCTTTTAGACTTGAAACCGCTGTCGACGTAATTTCCATGACCTCAACTTAGCGAAAATTCCTTAGCACTTATGCAAACTATAAAATACCAAAAATAAACTACAACTGCATGCTGTATTTACTATTTTCAAAATAGATGATCTCTTGGCACTAAATGTTTCCGAGATTGCAATCCGACAGCGACATCAACAGCTTAACAGCAACAATCTCAGATCACGACAAACAAGTCGTCAACGATAACAATAACAAAATACGCGACAACCGCGCCGAAAATCACGCGATCGCACAATTTACATTATTGCTATTTGCACTATTACGTCCGTATGGAAACCAGTAACCAGTAGCGCGACAATTATGCTCGGCTATAAAACTCGCCTTATCCTGTGGTGTTTGGCATCGCCATAAACATTCCTTCACTTGTTTACCTCTAGTATTCTTCGATTATTTTGCCATGCGAAAATTTCTTTACCAATCAATACTACCGAAGGCTGAAATCTCAGGTTTTCACTCAACAAATTATCTTCACATAGCACGTGTAACACGTGCTATAGTAAGTAATATCAGCTATAATTAGGTCAGCGAAATTAAGCCGTAAGCGAGAAGGCGCATGAGAAAGCCTCGGCACCACCAAATTCGGGAACTAAAGACATAGTTACAGAATTTACTTCAAGTTAGGTCCCCACCAGTTTAACAGCTTTTAAGTTTGGAAGTGCCCCGTCGTCACTGAACAGATGGACGCACTGGACGCTTTTATTGCGTCGATGATTAATTAGAATTCCGCATGCATAATAGCGCAGAGGCTGACGTAATCCACGTGCGATAACTGTAAGCGTGCAAGTACGACAACGTTGCTACTTTATGGATACGCATTCGCATCGCTAAATTACCAGTTACCGTTCAAAACATACTCAAACGGAGTACTCCAGAATGATACACATTGTGTTTATTATTCCTGTAAGCAGATTCTGAATCCAACTCTGAAACATTCGAAATCCCAATTCAATGTAGTCTGGCACAACTCCAAACAATGATCATGAATGAGGTTTGTTAAAACAATATTGTTGTTTGCGCATTCGCAGCGTTACTCGAAATGAACAACAGCTTCCACTAAGTGCAATATTACTCCTTGATGTACATCACTCACGACGCACTTCTGAAATCCACGTGTGCGTTGTTATCCTCAGCGGATTGCGCAGTCGTTATTTGTTGCCTGCCGGCTCTGCGCGATTCCACGGCGTAAATCGAACACGCCGCACAGTGGGGCGGCGGGATGTAAACAAAACCGCGAGGCGCGCACGCGACTACAACCGCACACTTTCATCTGCATCGGCCGGGTTTTCTTCGCCTGCTTCGCACCATTTCCTACGCATTCATAACTGTGATATCAGTACGCTGTCACTTTGGACAATTAGTCATCGACCAGCCGTACTACATGCAACAATATTCAACACACGAATGCGAATTATTGCAATAAAGGCTTCGTCGTGCTTCGTGAGACAGCAACTGTGTCGAACAGGTAGATAGTGATTTGAGAGGAATTATGATCTTGAATTTGCAAACAAGAAACACTGTGGTGACTTGCGAAAATAATTTGAATTGAAGTAATGACTGAATGGATATCTTAATAGTGTGTACTGACAAAGATTTTCATATACTGGTGAGTAATTAAACTTGTAAGGAACCATAATTATTTATTTCACTCAAGAAACCATCAAAACAAGCCATAAATCTTTATGATAAAGCTATTTTTGTACGCAAGAACTATAAAATGCAAATATATTATTTATTAACCTTCATTCCGTGTGTCCTCAATTCCAGAAATTGGCAAACAGCCAAACAAAACTTCAACTTTCCAAATCAAGCAAATGCTAACTACAATGACAATACCACAGAAATTACCTTGTTTACAAACACTTTCATTCAACCGTTACAAACATTTCGCTCCTAATCCATCTGCAGATTCAAGGCGTAAACATTGCGAATTAATTTATCGGAAATGCCTACTTCACTATTGCTGTGAAGTTTCACAATAAAGGTTTGATAGCGTTTGCACCGACAAAAATACCCAATAATAAAGCAAGCACAAATACGCAAATGGCCAGAATAACATACATGAAAATGATAAGGTTAACCTAACCTAACGTAACACTGCACGACCAGGTGATGCCAGCCGGGAGTTGATAAAAAATAGATACAATATCAACGAATAAAAGTGCGTTAGATAATTTGCAATGTAAATTCCCTTGCTTAGAATTTGAATACTAATTTACCAGGTTTTTAGCTTGGTTTTTTTTCCGTTTAATTTATTTTTGTCTCTTTATCTAAATGAATTCAAAAACTTGCAAAACGCTCAAGAAAATGATGTTCACCGAGTTCAGAGCAATTTCGTTCCTCATGAAAAAGTCAAAAACGTGGCAAATACAAGATGCAAACCGGCAAAACCGAATAAAAAATTAACTACGCACAAAAACTTTCTCTGGAAACTGCACAATGTATACCGTTTTTGGAGAAAAAAAAAAGTCAGGCAGTAAAACTAGCCAATCTTGGCCTATGTGCCGCATATGCAGGCAGCCTGATAATATCTTCCACAGCCATTGAACTTGCTAGTAATTAACTAATTACCAATTAAATGCAACGATCTCCGGGTAATACGGTAAAATATCTACTACTACCAAGTGTAATCTGAGTGGCGCTGATTGATGAAAAACCTAAGGCAGCAGTTACAGCCTTTTCGCCATTTTCCAGCGTTGGTTACTCGTTGTGTAACACGCACAAGGAAACAAAAGTCATTTACATACAAAAACAGTGACATGTGTATAATTTTCAATTGTTCTCTTCTGTTGTTCTACAACACTCACGTGTTGGAATTAATTAGCCGCATTGATTTTAAACGGTGGCTTTCCTTTTGATGTGGTCTACGCCAATCAGAAACGCATTACGCTTCTATTAAGACCATTGTAACAATGGCAAGAAGTGAACTCCGTATGAAACCTACCGGACAATTACAGGAACTGATACTGAGTGTTGTGGCAAAGGCATAAAAGCATTTAAACGGTAATGAAACCTCCTGGCAATTCTAGTGGAAGTAGAAGATTACCATTTATTGAAGCGATGCTTTCTTTCTCTAGGAAACAAAAAAAGACCTATGTTAAGTACATATTTCCTTAATATATAATTGTTGCTGTTTTGATATTTATCTTTTTCCACTTTTTGTACTAAGTTTACATCGATTCCTAACCCCGTTATAACCGCCTTGACAGTACACGCTGGCTTACGACCTAACGAGTCGACAGACACCACGGGTTTGAATCCTGCAGACAACTCCATTGGGAGTGTTGCAGTTAAAACCGAAGTGAGAGGTCTTCATCCTACTAAACAAACGGTCCAGCTACCGAACGGCCATTGGTAACAGATGGTATGGTGTCGATCAACGACCGACATAGGTAGCAATACACTCTTACACCATAGGAACTATGAGGGGATAAAGGGTTAAAATCTTCCTAATAAAAAGGATCAAAAATGGGCCACTTACGTCCGAGTACCAACAATCACAGTTACCTTCTACTGGTGGTCCCCTTCCTCAATTGCTCTAATCTTCGCTAGGTACTCAGGCCACAAAGCTGCGCCAACTATGCCGAACAACTACTAACTGCAATTACACTGTACTTGTTGCGCAAATACACAAATTCACAACTAGTACAAGTAGAAGATCCATTGCTAATGGATATGCAATTCACGTGCTTTCGGTACTAAGACTATAATTTATTTAATTTGGTGCAAGCAAGCGTGAGGGAAATATTGTAATTTATGAAGAGCATGAAAATAATAATTCAATTGAAGTAAATCTTAGGAGGATGTTGATGTTGAAGAAAATGAGGAAAAGAAAGACATTATCGCTTTTGTTTCTGAAAATAACTTGATATTCATTAATTTGAAATTCCTCGACTTACATCGAATTCCAAGAACTTAAATTTATCTCCACAAAAAGTTCATTCCTCTGCATATAAAAAGTCCACAACAAAAAAATATGACTATTGCGGTATTCTTGGTTCCGAAGTGTCTGATATTCATTGTATTGAGTTGGGGAGTTTGATACTTGCTGAATAGTTGATGTTTTAAAAAAGTTTGCTACATATTGCCCATTCTTCAGTGACCCACTATAATTTGAACTGAAGTCTATACGCATTTGATTTAGTTCAGCACGCAACATCCGCGATGGTGTCGTGGATGATAATGTACGGGTTTTCGCGAAATCCACGAGGTGGCGCGATAATTTGCGACTTTTGCGTCACCGACGCCAGCGCCACAATGTCACCGGGTTCTAATGGGTACGAATCCTGGAAACTGTGTGACAATCGACACTTAGCCATCGAACAAACAACATCTATTGCAAGTTACTCTCCTCAATAAAAACCGCACTTATTATATACCATTAGAACCACTGGTCGCTGATACAAAATGCCACACAACAGCACAGCTTCTATACACAACAATAAGCAAGCAATATGAAATTTATCATATAAAGCAATCCAAATAATTCCGTATAAGAAATATACAATATAACATTAGTAAAACTTAACGCCAATGGGAACCCAAAATAAAAACGTAGTACGTGAAAAAATAACTTCGGAAAGCCAATTACAACTGGACAGAAATATACAACGTACAGTAGTAACTAGTATCATCATCAGAATGAAATAAATAAATATCCGTTGTTTGTTTTGCTAATAATTTCTAAAGTTCTTAATTGAAATCAACTCGCATTACTCAAACGAAACGAAAGCAACAAATTGTGCCAACGCCTCACTTTTTAGCATGACGTAATCAGGTTGAAAACGTGATATTTATTCAAAACTTATGAATTAAACTAAAATAATGTTTGCTAATAATGCGCAAGTAGTTCATTGCTGGATTGTAAATTCAACTAAAGTTTTGTCTTGCCTTAATAATACTAAGTTTGAAATGCGATTGCTTGTAAAACAACTTTATATTATGCAACCTCCTGCAATATTATCTTTGAAAAGGCACTGCGCATTTCAAATAAACGTTTGCTAGTTTATAATATGAATCTGATTTCAATCGGATATATTTCACTGCTTACTTTCATTTCACTTAAATCTCAATGTATGTATTCAATGACTTCAACTTTAAGTACTGCAATTTTTGTTTACTGCGCTTAAAATCTAAACAATTGCGAAAAAAAAATGCACTGCATCGGTAGCAGTACTCACGGTGCAGAAAACCAGTATACTCTTAGGCCTTGCAGAGATAGATTGTAATTAACTGCGTCTCGTGCTCGACTAATGGAAGTCTATTGTTCCTGCGCGAATTTTGCAAAGAGGTACCTGTTGCCGATTGCTTTCAATTGCACTGCAATTGCAACGACTAGCAAGTGCAGCAGAATGCACTGAACAACAAAACTCAGAACATGATCATCGTACGCTATGAGCGTAATTTCCACGTATTAAATTCCTTTCCCTTTGTTTTTTTTTTTTACGCCCAAGTCTGGCTGATTTATTTTTAGGTATTTCATTATATTCTCTATGGTGTTGCAGTTGTTTTCAATGTTAAGATCACGCAAGTTACATTCAATTAAAGCAATTATATTGCTTAAGAAAAAGTACAATGAGATCATCAAGATACCCAACCGTACGTGCCAAACGCAAAACTTAAGTGCAAAACCAAGAGACACATATAAAAACTAATGCATACGCAGTAGCTAAACACACAAAGAAATTAAGCGCAGTGGGCGTGCTGTTGTTGCAGTCAATTAATTATACATTGCGAAGATTTCAGCACGGTGTCGACAGATGTTGATGTCATAATTGCGCTTTATTTTATTACATTACGTACATTTCCAACTTCCAGCTTACTTATTGCATTAGTTAAAAGAAAGAGTTCGCTAAACTTTTGCAGATTGAATGGACAATGCCCCTGCATGCATGTTAAATCTAATAAAAGTCACGTAAATCATCCCAACATATTGCAAAAAGCAAAGGCGTCTTAATCAACTTGAATAACGAGTTCAGCTGTGGATAATTAAATTAAATATTTATTCAATCCATTTACGAGTGGTATGCGGAACAAAGCAGAGTAAATCGTGTTGTGTGGTTTTTTCAATGCACGTCAAGAACTACATTGCGGGAGAGAAGAAAATACGGAGTTTTAGAAATGATTTACTAAACATTTCTCCATACACCACAAGGATAAAACCAACGAAGCAGAATTAAATCCAAAAGCAGATTGCATTTATTGTACTCTATTGTGCAATGGCAGTGCATTTGTTCCCGTGAATGACTCATCCGTCTGTTTTTTCTCCACTTTCTGCACTTGCAGCACGTATTTCAGCTCGCCGGACAAGTGGACAAAACCTGCAATCGCGAATAAATAAAGACAAAAATATTTCAACAAAGCTCCTCGTTTTTTGTTCATCATTGCGAGAGCGTGACGGCTCCACACACATAGCATTCAAAAAAAAATTGATAAAAACGAATTAGCAACCACACAATACATGGAAGAAAACTAACCATCAGACCAAAGTAGAACACCTATGATTAATGACGGATGATAATGTGTGATGTTTGATTTGTAGGTGGCACATGGCCATTGTCATTATATAAACGTAAAAACTATATGGAAATTAAATTCCTGTTTTTATTGTTTCAGACTTAATTCAGGAACCACCGAAAATCTACACGTGCATCACAAAGACTATAATTGATCGGCGGTGAAGAAGTGAAGTAAACTGAAGTTTTAGGCAGAAAGAAACTTAACGAGGAACCTAAGACTTAAGTCTAAATAACTAAGTCTAAACTTGATACTAAGAGTCTAAAAACAAGAAACAAATAAATACTAATACAACTCTACAAAGCTACCTGCAAATTTTCAGTATTCATTAATTTATAACATAAGAGACATTAATTAAAACGAATCGATACGAATTAAGGACTTTATAATAAAGCAAACTACAGAAAACAATAAGTAAGTGATAAACGCGTTCGACTAAAAGGGCAATAAAGGCTGAAAACACACTAGTAAGGGCAGGAGAAAGGACCTTACCGTCAAGGACTTCAAAGAAAGGTAAGTTGATAACCCAATTCTCAAAAATTCGATATTCGATAACAATATCCAAAATCGCTTAAACTTTATGTATATCTAGTGCCTACTTCACTCTTAACGTTTTGCCTTCTCGAAATCAACCTAATTAACAAGTTTTCTGCAAGTTTTTACCTCACTTCACATATTCACAACCCATAACCAGCTGTTTCCTCTTACTAGTAACTAGTAGAATAATAACAGGTTCATGCTGACACTTGCCCATAGCACTTCGATTTCCACTTCTTTGCTCTCTACTCTCTTCTATCTTAAATAGCAGTACTTAAGCGCATTTTGCACTGACCAGAACAAGCTGGTCACCGTTCTGCTATACGGATAGCGCACAATCAGACAGAAAGCAACTACCACCAGCAGAACAAGATCACCATACATCAAGAAATAATTACATGAACTTTCTGCACTTGCACTTTAAGTGGGGACTAAAGTTAGCAGCGCATAATGAAATAATAAATTGCACATATGGGATTATCAGCATCATTAATTCTATTTTCTCGCGTTGCGGCGAAGATATGGCTATGTGGATAAGCGCTGCTATTGTGCAAAAGCCGTGCCATTGAACAATACATTTATTGAAGGCATGCATCAGTGCGCCAAGTGAACACCATCGGTTGCATTCAATTAGGCAAGCAGTGTGATTTCATTTGGTGTTGGTTGGTGTTGATTATGGGCTATGACGACATGCGCCACGTTGCACATTGCAACAAAAGGCTACAAATTGTGGTAATGGGTCAAACGGTAAAGATTTATGGATTGGCTAAGGTCATCATTCGATGTTACATCTAATGCAAAAAAAAATTAACAAAATAAATAAATAAGAATAATTGACTAAACAAGTAGCATCAATCTATAAATTACCTAATACCAACCGCGTAATAATTAAGATGATATTTAAACTACGCCTATTTTGCAATCAATTATCCACTTGAGCAAATTCAGTGGTATTGTTGCTAATGACTATTTAAACGGGACTAGCTAACCTAAGATGAAGTCAGCTCAACAAAGCCACAATTACAAATAGACTCTTTTTCACGCCACAATCACATTTTGTTGGGTTGCCTAGATAAACCACAGTACTGGGAACCCATCAACATTAGATGACTAGAGATTGCAAACAAAGAAACGAAATAAAAGCCAAATAGAAACACGAGAAATGCAGAGAGGAAGTTCGTTGACACGCGAAAAGATCACTCATTTCAATTGTTAACAAGTCTTACGGAATTAATCTAATTATGATCTATTACCTAAAATTACGTAATGTAGCCTCGACACAAAAAAAAAAAACAGCCGCATGCAATAAAAATCCGGAGATAATTAAATCAAACAGAATCACAAAAACACAACAAACAGATTCCAACACAATTAACAACATTCACAACACATTAACAAAGAAACAAGTAAAACTAAAATTAAATCTGCCTCATTTCAAATCATTTCGCTGCATTAGATCAACGTGACAAGAAATCAACGTGGCATTGAAAATATCGCGCGCATTATATCCAACTGCATCGAACATCTAATCAATGTAATATGTATACTAAGGGTTCCACGAAATTCAACTATAGGAACCAACTAATTGCGCAGCAATTCATTCGTTTAGTTTAGTTTCATTACATCACAACTTTTAAGATGCTCGAGAAGCTAACAATATGTAACACTTCGTAATTGTGTATACGACGTGGTACAACGTGACGTACTTGGCGAATTAAACAAATTACTATACAAATCACAGCTGTGCGATGCATACAATGTACTAGTCAAGGTGTGCATGAGCGATTTTTTCCATGTAACGCGTAATTTTTCGCACTTGGCAACAACTCATATCAGACTTCAGTGCATTCGACGCCTATTCAAAACAGAAATACACCCAAGTGTCTCAATGGGACTGCAATTCAAAGCTAAACGTTCAACAAACAAGTCGACAACTAAGGAACGTAAAGAATACAAGATCCAATGACATACGAGTACAACAAATGAGGAAGTGAATGGGTAATCATTCAAATCCAAATACAAAATAATCATCTTTGTAGTCAAGTGTACTTCATGTATCCAATGCGCACCGCACAATATTTCGGCACTGAAGTCGAAAATAGACCATTTACGTCATATGCATATTGCTGAGAGAAAATGAGAAGCTGGCATGGATCTGGCAGCGTTTGAAATTCGCAAGATCAACACCAGCTTTAATGTAAAACTACTAAGCTTCCTGAAGATGCGGATTTATGCAGAGTACTTGCTTATGTCGCAGAATATTTTGATGAACAACTTAGCCAAAACTGATGTGAATAGTGCCACAGCTTGATGACGCTATTTGCTAAATTTAGCAAACTTATAAAAAAAAAACGGAATAAATCGTAAGGAAATCACCAAAATGAGGGTAATTGGAAAAGTTGACTCATTTACGCGACAATAATAACCAAACTTATTCGATTTATTGGTGAAAACTTCGCGGTTTGATGAAGGCAAATGCATTATTGCCAATTGAATTAATTCTGGTTTTCATGGTCGCGACCTAAAGAGGAAATGACTAAAATTTTCCCAACTTGCAATGACATACGATAAATTTCATTTCCGCTTCTGAGATTTTCTCTTGCAACTACGAATAGAATTCTCTTAGTAGATAGGTATTAAATAATCCCCCCAAAAACCCAACAATAGCATTAATTGGCAGTTTATTTAGCTATAGCTTGCGAAATTACGGCGTGTTACTCCTGTCGCATCTGATTCGCGACGCTCAATTGACATAAATAAATAACTAACTTGGTATTGTTAGTCGGGAGCGTGGAGAGTGAGTGCGTGATTGCCGTTCCCGTTATTTAGGTTCACGAATGGCATCAATTGAAACGATTACGGGCCAGGCAGGGCAACGCAAAACAAACGCAGTTATTATGCGCAGATATTGACAACTGATGACTAATCGTCCTGCACTGTCACTAGAGAGTAGCTGAGCTTGGTAAATAAAACAAACACCTCATGCGATGAGTATGTGAAGGTTTAGGCTGAAAATAACGAGTCGGATAACTAATACACAGGTGAAGGGTGAGTATTAGGAAAGTTTTCAAAGAACAAAGCGCTTATATTAAAGTTTGAATAATACTCGTATCACTGAAGGAGATTCTAACGAGGTGTCTGGAAGGGCCCTGGCTAAACATCCACATAACTTCCAGCACATGTATCATGTGTCGACGCATTTTCTTTATTCCAAATACCACCCTAAGGCCCCAGCTTCCACAATCGATCTCAGTTCCTCCACTCCAATAGAAAATCCACTACGATCAAGGTCAGTACACTTCAATAACAGTTCCCTTAGCTACTTTCATGTCCCCATCATCCCGACAACCTCCTTGCTTTAACACCCCAATATTAAATTGCGTTTCAGTACCAGAAACAGTTAATTCTCCATCCATCCATCTTTTCATCACGTCATCGTAACACTCAATTGCTCAGACGGTAGCTGGCATGTAGTCACAAAAACGAGTTAACGCAATGCACGCTCCTACTCATGCAAACACGACCAGCTGCTCAAACAGCTGACGAGCGGACTCTCCGCGCCTCTCCTCTACCGGGGGCAGCGCGGGGCTACACGGACGGAGGCATCGGAGGAGGGAGGTTAGAGAATCGCACACCGGCATCACCGCCAGGCAGGCTGGCTGGCTGGCTTGCTCTCCCTCCCCTGGCCCCCTACCCAAACCGCCGCCGCCTCCTGCTCGCCGCGCACGCGTTCGGCACCGCTGCGCTCCGTGCGATCAGCTGTGCAGGGTCAGAACTGTCAGTTGTGCTCTGATCTCTCGGCGGACGCAAGCCGCAACAACCAATACCAATATACGACTTGGAAGAATTGTAAGTTGTCCTAAAATTAGCAATTACGGCATTAAATCTCACAAATACGAAATACAAGTGGCTAGACTTGATCTGCAAATTGAACGAAATAAAAGTCTTGTTGTTGGGTTCTTGTTTGGGATTTGAAGTTGCAAAAGTCAGCAGCCAAGTCTCCAACTCGATCCTGGCAACAACCGACAACGAAATCTAAAGGATAGCGAAGTGTAGCACATCATCATCATATCGTGGGTTCATATGTTGCTTTGCGTGTGTATTGTATGATTAATTGCTGTTTGGTCAGCGTACACAAGAAGCCGTGAAAGCATAATCGAAGCATAGCAGAAAAGAAACGAAAGTAGTGATTTAACATTGAACTAAAGCCCGAGAGGAGGTACCAACTATCTCTGTGCGTTTGTACAGATGTGTGCGGTTTTGTGACGATATTTCTCCGTTACCAACGTCGGCGTTCGGTGCGTGCTCCTCCTTCGTCAGTATATACATACTAACAGGACGGCAGAAACACCATTGAACATGGTGCAGTGTCAATGACTAGGCAACTCAAAACTAACTCGAAACAAATCAAACACCAACTTCCCACGTTAATGGTAATTAGCATTGCAATTACTCCGATCAAACAAAATAAACGACTACACGGGGACTTAATTTTGTTTATATTGTGCAAACTTGCATTGATCATGAACTTGACTTTACTAGGTCTGTATCCATGCAAAATTTGCAATGCTAAGCATTCCCTAAAACGCTTCAAAATCAACATTCCCAAAACATTACAAATGTTGCAATAATTAGATATGCTTTGTGCTATCATTGTGCCTTATCGTCGCACAATATAGCAAAATAAAGCGTGGGTGCTGTTAGTAAATAATCAGAATTTAACAACGACACCACTGGCGCAGAACGCAAATAGGTAGGTACATTCGTTTAGAAACTGCATCACACGCGTTGCGTGGTTGAGAAAGAAAGAAGTGTCGAAATCGATAAGATGTTGAGGATGATGAAATATTGCGAGAGTGTGCGTAACAATTAACAAAATGGCGTTAGAAGCGTCGTAACGTTCGCAACGTCTGTTCGTTTATCCGCATTCCAAATAAAAATAGATATTATTCATAAAATACCCGAACATACACCAAAAGCAATTAACAGGTGCGGCGTTGTTTCGCCCGTAATGAACATTTGGACAAAGGAAGATAAAGCGAATTTCATGGCAAACAGGTCATCCACAAATGGATTATGTGTTGATCAGCAATTAATTAGTAATGACACTTTCTGCGGATGACAATTTTATCTGTTCCATGACTACGATGATTGTTAACTTTATCAACCTATATGCTATGAATTATCGGCGTTGAAGATATTTCCATATTTTTAAGCTCGGAAAAGATTACTTTCTATCACGTCACTTTGGCCACAATTCCATCTTATGGTGCCAACGATTGTCCCAGCATTCGGCGCATTCATCTGACCACCAAGGCAAGGGGCAAGCTGTCTCCGCTATTTCTGACGCCTACCCAACGCTAGCTAGTAGCACTAGCAACAAAGCACCACGAGCGAAATTCGTGACCGCTATACCGATTTAATCGATTCAAGGTGCTTTCCACGACTCTACACGCGCCAATTTATTAGTTCATAATCCTAATTTACTTGTATTGTTGATGATGCCTTCGGTCACGTATAATACTATTTTATGACCAAGACCAACCAGTACAGTTATGGTATTTAAAAGTTTGTGAAGGTCGTACACATTGCGAACGTCTCTCGACGTATGCTGCCTGTACATCAATGCGATCAACACCGCGTTATGTAATGTGCTATTTATGAATATGTAGAGCGTATTTAGAGCAACGCGAATTTTTCTATTGGCACTCAATGCTTGCATTGTGTTTTTCGCACGTTGCCACGAATACACTGGTCATTATGTTATGAGGCGTAAATAATTTGTAATAAATGTCCCTTTGTTTGACAGACAATGTTCAACAACTTGGCCAGCTACCTGCTAGGAACCGCCAGTAACCAGCAAGAAGACAACCGCGACAAGGAGGTCGAACAAACAAACAATATAAGACTGACTACTGCTACTTGTCCGGTGGACGACGATGACGACGAATGGGTGTTCGTCGACCGCAACGACAGCGAGGGTAACTCAGAGCTCAGTTCCGAGGAGAGTGAATGTGAACCAAAGTAAAACCCTACAGGCCTACTACCTTTGAAACGCAAATTTCTGAACGTGCCTTATCTCTTTCCAGCGTGACGGCTCCAGATCAATTTGAAACACTCCTCTCCCGCACCAGCTCCTCTTCGTCGCTTCCATGTACTGGAGCGATGGCGATGGATGAGTCGTGGTTCCTTACACCACCGCCCTGTTTCATCTCCGCGGGACCCGTGCACATGGAAACCTCCCCGCTGGAGAACCTTCTCATCGAGCACCCCAGTATGAGCGTGTACCAGCAGCCGGTGCTGGCGATCCGCCGGCCTATGGCGACGCTCGAAGCGGTGGCAGATGTGGAGGACCTTGAAGATTTGGAGGCGGTGGCGTCTGCAGTGGTACCAGTGCCAACAGCGCCTATAAACCGTGCTGCTGCTAATAATAGGGCGCTTGTACGTGCTGAAGTTCACGTACAGCAGGCAAAACAGGGTGCAAAGCAAGCTCAAAAGGTAAGGCACTCAGATTTTAAAGCATCTAACTTGAAATCGGTAATCCAAACCTTTGACAGAAAAATAATGTTATGGTGATCTGCAGGTGCAGGTTCAAAAGGCTTGTAGGTGTTTGAAACGTGGCTACCTGGAGCGCAACAATAAGGCTCGTGAAGTGAATTGTCGCAATCAGCGACTGCGAAGGGGCGAGCGCTCGCAGGGAGCAACGCGCTCCCACGCCAACAACAACCGCAAATGCTGAGTGCTGTGACCGCCGCTTTCGTATCGCAACAGATCTCATCTCAGCCCCAAACACACATCACGCACGCACATACACACAACAATCAACCCCCCCCTCTCTCTCTCACACACAACTCCCTCAAAACACAAGGATATCTAATATTTAAACAACTAAAAACTGAAGAAAACAATGCCAGATTCATTGGTCATGCGAAACTCACTTCCTTACTATACACACCCGTCAAGCAACACGTCGTCTACCGTCGTTTTTAACCGTTTTTTAACATAACTATTTGCAAATCAGCTTCGTAATTAAATTAATTACCTAATAATTAAAAGAAATCAAAGCACATGTGATTTAGACTAAATTACCAAAGCACCGGTTGTGTTCAACAAAAAGCAAAAAAATTAATAAATGATGCAAGGAGAAAATCTAACCGAAAAAAAAAACACATAAAACGCTGGAAATTTTTTGGATGAACACACAAAATGCGCGGAAATCAAGTGAGTAATTATGTATTGAAATCCCAACAGTGCAGAAAAAAAATAACGTTTACTGTCATCGAGTGCACGGGGCGCCTACTTAATATTATTATCATTTGTTTTTGTCCCCTAGAAGGGATGTTTATTAATTAATTGTCAGTTTAATTGTAATTGTAACAAATCTGTACATACCCACGAGTACCTAATAAGCATACATCAATTTGGTACCAAAACAAACAAAAAAGTTCAACAATCTCTCATCGATTAGTTATTTTACATCATCCTTAGGGCATTTTAGTTATAACAAAACAATAAAAATGACACACCCCATGCGGAGGAAAAGCAAGGGGAAGAAATTGAAAACTTACTGATTATATTGGATGTATCTCTAATCGTTTACTCTAATTGTGTATTAAGTGAGATTTTAGTTTATGTCCTCAAGCGATTGCTTTCGAGGATGAGTGAATTAGTTTAGAGTGTTAATTATTTGTTTACGTTCGCGTACAAATTTCTTTCATTCAAGTACGCGTCAAGCAGCGCATAATTACAAGTAAGAATTCATTAATTTAATTGATTAGATGAGGCAGTGGACCGAAAATGAGAAATATATTTTATTATATAGCGTGTACCTATATTATATAGAAATTAATATATTTGATGAAATGTCGTCTCGTTGCGCTGCTATTAATTTAAAGTGCGAGACGCATAGTGAAGGATAAATGGAATAGCATAGGAGAATACTTTTATCATTTAGTTGAATCAAGTTATTGAAAACAATTGTATTATTAATTATTTTTACGTATGTTTATTGCTTATGTTTATGTTCAAATTATTTATACGATTCGGTGCCTGTGGCATCAATCCCACACGATGTGTAATTTTGTTTTGTTCGATTTTTGTTACTGTGATGGGGAAAAGGAGAATGAAGAAGCGAAGCTATCTGTATAGAAGACGAGAATATGCAGAAGGCAAAGAACGCAAACAAACCTAAATAAAAACCTATTATTTGAAGACTAAATAACATTTGGTGTCGTTCGAGAATAATTTGCATCATTGGCACTGAAACCCTTTGCAATATATCAACTGTTATCATCCATTCAATAAACAAATGGGAAACAAGCAAACTACAAAGCCACTAAATAAAGAAACAAAAAGATACGAATGTCCAATAAACTAGCAAATTTCAATAGACTAGCAAATAAAACTTAATGAAAAACGATCAGACCTCAAAGTACAAAATTCCATAATAACTGTTTCAATTACGCTAACCTAAACATAACAAAATAGCTAAAGCATAGATGTGTATAAATCATGTTAACAATAGGGTCAATCACTCACTCTTTACGAATGAACAAATTCTGTCCAGTCCATACACAAAAAGAGCAAGAAATAAACTATTCAATGTGTACATGTCCCCTGCTGCTGATTACATGCATGTTCATTGACACTTGAAATAAAAAAAATAGTAATAATGTGAAGAAATAGTGATAATATTGTAATAGTAATAATTAAATAATTAGCAGAGACAAAATCTTGAGCTGGAAATTGAGATAAACCCTGAGGAAATTTGCTGTGTTTGTACATAATTCACAATCAGTCGAAAATGCAATATTTCACGCATTGACTGCATAAACTCTCTAATGCGACATCCATCTGACCGCCCCTCATTGCAATAATGAAATTGTGCAAAAATTTAATTGCAAAACTCCGAAGCGAAATTATTCTTATAGAATATTCAATCACATTGTATTGCTCTGTCAATTTTTCACACATCAGTTTAACGATGATAGCGTGTGACTATTGTGAAGGTTTAATCGACTTGAATTCAAAGTCAAATTCGCCTAAGTTAAGTCAAAGAGTTGTGTAAATGTTGCAATGCGCCAGCGAGTTTCAACTACTATACCGAGTAATTTATTGTGCGAGTGATGTTTCGGGCTTATTGGCTAAAAACCCAAGAAATTGTAGGTCGCACACGCTGTACTATTCAGAATAATTAATTGCACACTTATGCTATGATAGAATGTATGTACTAGGTGTAGGTACAGTGGATGATATGAATATGATATGAAGTACCAATGCAGTAAACCAACACAAATCATGTATGAGTATTTAGAATGTGGTGTATCTTATAGTGTTATGGCTGTATATAAACATAGTATGATTTTCTGATACATTGGAATTTTGTGGACAACTTTGACCATCACAATTGAATAGATTGTTCATGCGATATTTTACTATATGAGAAATTACACAAAACCAAGTGCTGTATAATAAAAATTCAAGTCTTACGGTAACTAAAAAATGTGCAGAAAATGTCACAAAAAAAGTTATAAAAGATGCAAAAAAATGTTACTAAAAAAACTGAGATTTTGAAGAATAAAAATACTTCTGTTAAACTTGCTTATGCTCTTTCAACTACCCAACATTATTCTGAATCAAATAACCGAACAAATCGTCACAACAATATGATTTGATTTGCGAAACAAATATGTTTACCAGTACTCACCACTGTTCTATCTGGTACGACCCCCTCACTCACAAGTGCAAATGAACTTAGGTAAGTGCCACATGTAAAGTTCTATGCGACATTAAGGTTAGCTTCAAATATTGCAAAGCACGCCGTGGTGATGAGTCGCTTCGCCAAGTTATTCTGTAATGCCGGCGATACTGTCCGTTCCTTCAGTCGGTGCCGCGTTATCGGAATGGTACACGTCGATGCATTACCAGGTGAGACACACTTAAATTAGTTAATAATTACCTCTACGCCGTTGTTCTTAGGACCCCGAGGTAAGCCCGGGAGCACCACATATTTGAAAACTCAAGGCGAATGACATGCCAGATCTCATATAACCGCGTGCGAATAATTGTAGAAACTCATACTAACGACATCTGTATCCTTGTCACCAAACGACATAACCGAAATATTTTATAACTAGTTTTTCTTAATAGGTACGCCGCTATATTCCGGAAACTTCCAAAAAATCATCGACAAAGCCTGCAGAGAAACTGAAATCTATCTAGAACATGGGATAGACTCAATTTTGGTAGAAAATATGCACGATATTCCCTACATTAAGGCGGAAAACATAGGTTCTGAGATAATAGCGAGTATGACGCGGATTTGCCGTGAAATAAAGCAACTATCCGCATGTTCACTTCCGCTGGGATTACAGGTAAGCAGCAACGGACGCGCGCAACATAATCATAGAAAAATTGAACAAATGTTTGCAGTACACACCAAGCAATCGCGCGCCAAGTTTTCTTTTTCGCTCATACAATACTTGTAGATTCTTGCAGGGGCAAATAAGGAAGCAATTTCTGTTGCAAATGCAGCAAATTTCAACTACATCAGAGCGGAAGGCTTCGTCTTCGGCCATCTTGCTGATGAGGGATACACTGACGCATGTGCCGGCGCACTGTTAAGACATCGCAAAAATATCGACGCGGAAAATATTCTTATTTTCACTGACATCAAAAAGAAGCACAGGTTTTTCCACTTTGCACAATTTTCCAAATACTAACCTATGTAATTTGACACTTAAAAACTAATAACTTTGTATTAATGAATTTGAAACAAATGTATGCATATACTCAGCCATATTGGATTTGAACTCAAATCAGTAGCTAAGAACCAATTTAAACATTTTCCTTTCCAGCTCTCATGCGTTAACTCACGATGTCTCATTAATCGAAACAGCACATGCAGCTGAATTCTTCCTAAGTGACGGCATTATATTAACTGGAAGTGCAACGGGTGCTCCTGCATCTCCAAAAGAGCTCCAAGATTTGAAACGAAACTGTAGAGTACCAGTTTTAGTTGGAAGTGGAGTAACTCTAGAGAACTACAAAGCATATTCTAATGCAGATGCGTGCATTATTGGCTCGTACTTCAAACAGGAAGGCAAGTGGCAGAACGAATTAGACACTAGTCGAATCCATCAATTTATGCAAGTTGTAAAACAATAAACATGTTATATTATGAATCTAAACAGTCATATTTGTAATAGGAATAATTCTTTCCGGTAATTATAATAATCATAAGCTTACATTTCACACAAGGAAACTAATTAATTTGTGTGCGAACACTCAATTAGATAAAAATATATTTTTTCTTATAGCATATAAATAAAACCATCAATGGATAAATAAATGAGTGTTACATATTATGTTCATTAAACAATTAGCGGAAGCCCAGAGCGCGTTTAAACGAGTTTGCAAAGCCAGTGAAAATACCCCCAAACGTAAAACCATTTGAGTTGTTGTTTTTCTTTCCAAAAACAAACACATTGGGATTGTATACAACCAGATCATTGATGGTGGAAGAATCACTCACCTGAGCTTCAGGAGAAGGTACTTGAGAAACTAACTGCTGCCTGAGTGGGTATAACGTATCCATTTTTATGTTGTGTGGGTTATTCACAGGAACATCTGTTAAAACTCTGTCATTTCCTTGGGTTTCCTTTTTAGGAGACGCTGGTACCAGCGTGTGTAAAGGTTCAACATTTTCACTCCCTTTATCGGCGTTTCCTTCTTGGTTTATTGAGGTAGTCGATTGTGCCGTAAGCAGTGTTGACTTAGGTCTACTAACAAATTTAGGAATGAGACTCTTGAGTGACTTCTTGTATTGAACAAGTTTTCTTTTCTTCAATTTAGGTGGACCAGATGCCTTAATGAAATAAATACATTATATTCTCAATTGAGAAGGACAAATTTTTAAAACTTACATTAGTTTGTACATCATCAACATCAGAATCTCGGCCATCGTTAAACAACCTTCTCCTTCGTCGGGAAATACCTGGACTTACTCCATGATCCTCATAATCATTGACATTAAATTTTACTGCTGGTTTACGAGCTGAACTTTCTCTCCTCAAAGTAGACTGATTCCTTTGATATTCAGCCATTGCCTTCCTCAAATTACTATACCATTCATCTGTGTTGTCATTGCTTGAAACTTCCATTTTTGTATCCTCACATTTGATCTGAACCCTTAAGTTATTTTTCTGGTTGATTGTGCATGATTTGAATGGAAAAATAGAGTTGCACTTCAGGCAGTTTGGTTCCTTTAAATCTTTTTTGATAGTGCAGAACATAATAATGTCATTGAATAGTATCATGTAAACCTCACATGGTTTCTTGTTTACTACATAAGATTTAACTATTCCTTCTTGTATTATTTTACGCCCTGGTTTTATGATGAGGTATTTCCCAGACTTCACTTTGGAGATGAGTGCAACTAGTCTGTGAGAGTTTTCGCGCTCTTCCAAAATGTCGTTGATGTGCTTTCCAACGTCCAATAGTTTATCATAAGTTTCTGCAGATTTAAAAATATTTAGATTAAGTGAATGGTTTTAATTATCTTACAAACCTTTTAATGTAATATAATCTTCATCATGCACCAAAGTATAATCCAAAACTTGCTTGATCAACAAACAATATCTTGGTATCCTTTGCACAGGAGCAATTGCCAGTGCTTGCAATTTCATCTGGACTTCAGGTCTTGTTTCTTGTGCTTTGACAAAAGTTCTGAAATTCAGGCGCGTCTTCCATAGCTGATTAATCATATCCATTGCATTCTGGAAATTAAATGCATATTCTGAGTATATCTTCAGAAATGGAGCCATTTTGTTAAATGCACTTGACAGGTGCATTATATCTTTCTTTAATTCCTCTAACAAAGCACCATTCACTCTATAAATGGCATCAATGTTCCCAAAAATTACTTCAAACTCATCATTATTGATAATTTCTTTTTCCTTCATGGGTTTCATAAAAAACATCTGCATTAATTCAATCTGTTTGATGTATGCTAGCTCACTCTGTAATATTTCCTCAAGGGCTCTGAGTTTGTCTACTTGTCGCTTGTTGAGGGCTACTTCTGGTGAGTGGGAGACTTGTAAATCATCTAAGATCTTCTGGCGGGTGTTTGATGTTAACATATTTCTTTCGTCTATTACTTTCCGTAATTCTGCACTAAGGGCTAATTGCTTAGCTGGAGTTTGAAGAAAGGTTCGTTGTATTTTTACTATACATGGTGATCGCAGCTTCGGATCTTGGTTCTTCTCCATGGTCTTAAATAATGTATTGATGCCGTGCTGATTTACTCACATAATAGGTAAGTTACACCAAATTCTGTGATTCTGATTAACTTCCTTTTATTTGCCCAAAGTTCTTCTTGCTTGCGATTACTTTTGCCGGTTTCCCGCCACTTTTATTATGTTGTATTCACAATGCAAGGAATGCCAGGAATACAACGTTGAATAAAGCCACAACCGCCACACCAGCCCAACGGTCATTACTAAAATGGCTGCTATAGGCGGGTAATTTCGGAACTATGTCAATTTTTAAAATTGGAATCGAATACATTTAATTTATCAAATTAAATCTTTTACATTCTTTAATATCCCTATTTACATTTTATCACATGCTAATTCAGTACTTCAACTGCTTTCACAATACAATTTCTATACGCAGAAATACGAACGAATGCAGCATAAAATAATAGGAAATCCAACTAATAACACTATTTCAAGCTAGCAATAGCTCATCTCCTATAAAATCCCATAGAAACCAGTAAAAATTGAATAGTAGGAGGTAAAAAGAGGTGCATCCATCTTAGGTTTTATTTTAGGAGCTACATATATTCCGATCGTCTCAGAAATCTGCAAAACAAAGGGAAATCTATAAAATGCGGACCTCTGCAAAAGTTTAAAGATCTGTAATAGATTTTATCCAGCTATTGAATTTTGTTTACCTATTGCCATAGTAGAGGCCCACACCTGTGCTAGTGTTCCACAAACAGCCAAATATTATTTCCCTCTCAGTCTTACTGATGAACTTCAGATATGCCAAACCATTTAGTGGAACATCAACAATGTACATGTAAAATGTACCATATGATTACTTAATTTGTTGAGAATGCAATTAATTGATTCAAACTTGACTTAATTTTGCGTGAAAAATAACTATTAGCGTAATCTCAAAGATTTCACTTCAAATCGATCTAATTGGAATACACTTCGACCTATTTAACACCATACTCCATACAATATATGTGTATATATTGGATGCGATTCTCATGGTCCCTATAATAGTTTAAAGGGTCACGTTAATCCCTATAGATGCGAGCAAAGTCTCGAGGAGATTAAAGATTACCGGCTACTTTTTCGCATTCCAAGGATTTACAGCCGATTGACTCTAAAAGTTCAATTTGAATTTGTTACATGCGAATATAAGTATAATACCCACAAACATATGCGACCAAATAGAAGAAAACTAATTGATGACATACATGACAATAATTATTATTACGAGAATCAAATTTCAAAGAAGTAACAATTTCAATTTATACGCAAAGCCACTACAAGTAGAATGTTTGCAATTGCAAGATCTCTCCACCCTACTCAGAACGTCGTTTGCATCTCTCAATACTAGCATTTTCTCACTCATTTCTCCACATTTATAGTTAATTATTTAGACGAGTGGCAATAATCTTCTAACACCAAGACAAAAATATATCATGCATCACTCTACCAAATGTAACTAAAAATTAGATAATCGCCTGAATTACATTCACAGCATCCAACAATTAATAACGAATTACTGTAAAACCTACCCAATTACAATATACTAGTTATAATCCATAAAATGAGCAACACATAATCACAATCTATATATATATATATATATAGTAATAAATAGCCAATTGTTTTCTTTTTGGCTACGAATGGCTTTTGCGTGCATTTACTGTACCGTAGCCCTTGAAATGACGAGATAAGTACACAGCTTAATAGTGTTTAAAGCTACTCTCATATTTTAAAGTTAAACTAAAGTTAGCGTTAGTTACAGTTAATATTTTTTTTTTCTATAGTGGACAAAATACATTGATGTTTCGAAAATATTTCCCTTTCACATTTCGAAGCATAAATACATTTTCATGCATTTGATGCATAATTCATTCAAATAATGGATACATAAAAACAGGTGAATGTTGTACATAACGTTTCAGATACTTTTTGTATGCGCAGTACCCCAGAGTTTTGTTTGGCAATCATTTTCAGTTTTCCAACACCATGTAATCACTATATTGTCTTCAGTTGCCTCGTTTGCCACGTTATCTCAGCAATTTGAACGCCATTACAATTTAATCGCACCTCCATTACGTTCTAAATTGTTTGCGTGTACAGAAATGTAAAGCGTTTAAATATTGAATAGAAAATGTGGACATTTCTAAGGTTTTTGGTAGCATGCGTGGACGAATTCGTTGATTTCAATTGCAACAATGTGGCAAATATTTTACATAAATAACATGTTATAACAAGTACTGCCCTCATTAACTTCCCCACTTATCACAATGATATTCTAGTTCAATTGGTTGTTACTATAGTATACATCACTAAGTACGAATATTCGTAATGGTAATATAAGCTTAAGATATGACTATAGTTAAGTCTTATAGACCAAAGTATTCTAATGATTGTAACTGTTATTACAAACCAACAATTGTAGCATAAACGATCATATTGCGCCTTGGGTAATCAAATTATTGAAAATTGCACTGTGCTTGTACGTAAGCTGACACATACGTAATCCATCGAAATATTTACAAAGTTTACCTCAATCTTTTCTGCTCTACTCGTGTCACTTTATCATTACCTAAAAAAATCCATCATCAATAAAATCCAAGTTACTAATATAAAATCATTAGCTGCATGCAAGTGAGCCAATGTTGCTGTTAATTGCGCCTGTTCATAAACAGTTGGTTAAACCAAACAAACGTCTAACGTTTCATGACCATGTAATCCATGTTAATTCCGCTGCTGCCATCGCAATTATTCATTTGTTATGCGTTTGATGATCCTGCCTGTGCCACTCACGCTTCCTCCGACTCCAGGAGGTGCTGTGCCTCGATGCCGACATTTGTGCTGAATGTCTGCGGGAAGCGCTTGTTGAGTGCCGCCGCCGTCGTAATGCTCTGTTGCCGCTTGATCACGAGCAGCGTAATCGCCGCCCCGCAAGTCACTAGCAATAGCGCTACTACCACTGCGACTACTATAAAAATATGGAAAAACAAACACAATAATGGTGAGCAATACAAGGAAGATCTGCAATCAACTATCTACAAAGCTCATATTATCTTCATTAGAGGTAATTAGTGTGTAATGATCAACATGGTTTGTTAATCTGAAAGTACGTACGTGGAGCGAACCACAATATGATGAATTATTTGGTAAAATTTAATGAACCGTAACAAGTGCATTATGTGCTTCTTTCGTATCTCACCAACTTGTTACAGCACATCGAAATAATCTACACGTTTCGAACTAAACACAGAATTAACATGCAAGTTAACTAATTTGTTAATTACTAAAGACTACAAATGACTACAAACAGAAGCATACCCAACACTATTTGATTAATAAAAGAACCAAAAGAACGTAATTTGCGCGCTTTACCTGTCATTC
>JAODGC010000007.1:4515261-4541270 GCA_027574925.1 Ecitoglossa quadriceps | reverse complement strand
AAACAGAAGCATACCCAACACTATTTGATTAATAAAAGAACCAAAAGAACGTAATTTGCGCGCTTTACCTGTCATTCCCAATGTTGTAAAGTGGTTGAATCGACTGTATCCGGTTTGCGTGACTAGAATGTCTCGTATATTCGCCCGTGTGCCATTATTCCCCACCGGCTTAATTTCCAAGATATCACAGAACAAATTATACAAATCCACAGTATGGAAGGGCGCCACTTTGTTCTGCTTCTTAATTTTAGGCCCGCGTGCCATGAAGAACGGATGCATGTCCATATCGTCGTTGTCATAACCGTGTACACCAAATTGAGATTCAGGAGTCACTGCATTGAAGGAAAATTAACAAACCTACATAATTCACCAGATATGACTTACCATTAATATGGTATTTTAACGTATAAGCTTGTGCAGCTTCCGCTAAATCCTGAAAAGCATAGCCTGGATCAGCTAGAACAAGAATTGGTGGTGTTCGTCGATTATTCTTGAAGTGCCATTTACTAGGCAGGTCTTTCTTCCAATAAACCGAGAAGTTTCCATGTTCACGCGATGCTTGCTTAAGATTTTTATAAGTTTCTTGCATATAATCTAAAAAGAAATGTTCGCTGTCATTTGTTTGTCATGTACCGCTAGTAATTTGAAGAACAGTTCACTGTGTCACACGTTAAACAGCGTAGCACTTCGATCTGTATGCGCCTTGGCCTAATTAAGCAACTAAGCTCTCAGCAGTCACTCAGAAAATTGATTTCTCCCTTGATAATAACAATTTTACCTCGCACATCGTTTAGCAGCTATTTTACGAACCTGAGTCAGGAATAATATGCAAACACGGTGACGTATCCGCAATTTCGTACGTATTCCCTTTTAAAAACCTCGTGATATTGATGAAATTCGGCGGGTTGACGGTACTCATGCCATGGTCACTCAAATGAATAACATTAATATAGTCGGTGAGATCATTAGCGCGCAGCTGATCCTACAACAACAACTTTAATACCCTAAATACCTAAAGCAAAGAACTTTTTTACATCTAAATATCGCGTAATATTATCAAGACGCTTCAACAAATTGAAAACTGTGTCAGATTCAGGTCCATACACATGACCATGAGTGTCTGGTTCTTCAAAGTAAAGCATGACTAGATTTGCAGGTTTTGCTGGATTTTTAATCCAAGAAATTACCTGAAAATATATATAAAATAATTACATTTCATGGTATTTTGACCAAGTAGCCACTTACAGTATTAATTCTTTTGTACCAATCAGTATCAATGTCCCAATCTTGCATGTAAGTAATGTTTTTATTGTTGTACAAATATTTAGCGCCTGGCCACATCATAGATCCAGAATATCGGTCCGCGCCTCGCATTTCGTTCAAAGTCTGTGAAAGAAACAAGAGGATTATTAGTATAGAATCACACCATTTTTTATATCAGTGTAATCATAAACAATTGAACTTTAATTTTATGTACATTGTAGAAATTAAACGTTAACAACAACGCCAATTGCATAAAATTATAACATATGTTCTTTCTTTGTTAATTCTTACCCATATTGGAATGATATCATTACTGTATCTCCACATCTCTTCACTCATCTTAATCACTCGCTTGAGCTTTGGATCAAAGAAAGAGTTGCCCACAACTCCATGGCTCTCTGGATACAAGCCGGTGGCAATGCTATGATGATTAGGAAACGTTTTTGTAGGAAACACATTGATCATGTATTCAGCATAGCTGCTTTCCTTGCGCAACTTGTCCATGTACAGCGAGCCGTTTTTGTTGAAATAGTTGTATCGGAATGCATCGTATGAGACCACAATCAGCACAGGATGTTGCGACACGCATGTGATGACGTCGAACAACGCATTGCCGAGCAACAGGAGCAGCAGGATCATGCCACAGCTTGTTCACTGAGTTGTGCTAGGCTGCACCTGGAGTTATCAAGCAGCTTGCAGAAGCACTGAAGAAACAGAAAGACGAAGATGTTTGATTGGTGTTGTCGCGCTTAGCGAGGAGTCCTGAAGGTGTTTTACGCGGTTGATTGGATCAGCTGTTTTCGGTTGACATTCAGGATGCAGCAGGAAATGCAGGATTGTCTGTTGAACGTAGCAGGCTCGCGATCAAAATGTACAAGGCGCAGGAACGTGTCAATTTGTGGCGCAGCTGCGTGAGAGGATTGAAAATATATGGAAGGTGCGAGTTAAAGTGAAACAAAAATAATGTTCTAAAAAGTGGTAGTCATAGAATTGTAAGTTTATGAGGACTATATAACAACTGATAAACAAAATTCAAAAGAGTTATTTCGCAAGTTTACTTACCATACAACCAGGAATATATCACACATGTTGTTATCAGACTTATTGGAAAAGTCCGTATAATTGAAATTGTTCAAGACTACATTACCAATATTCAAGTGAGTAAAACAGAGTAAAATTACCAGAAATAAAATAATCTATGACTTATCCGTAAATTATCCTTAAGCTATTTGTTTCGTATTTTAAAGTTTTTTAAACGCTTTTGATTCTGGTTCATTCCCACCTCCACCTCGAAATGCGCAATCGCACGTGGTTCAAAGCGACCGTTGAAAATACTCCATGTACAACTGACAGATTCTTCAAATTTCAAACTTCTTCCATCAATCCGCGTCAAACGTGCTACACTGCTGTGCGCGTGCAATTCCAGTTACCTCAAAAATGTCCTCAACACCGTCAACTATTGCCCTTAATCTGACGAAGCCCAAGCTTACACCGACAAATTCCACACTATATTCAGGCAAAAACAAGCCAGCCATCAAGAAACTTGAACGGACTGATTTCAAACAGAAGATGCCGTCGACAACTGCTCCCGCTGCCCCATTGAAAGCCTCGAACCTGGCGAACATCCAGAAGACTGAAAATGCATCAAAGATTGGCAAGCCGGAGAACAAAGTACAAGGTAACACAGCTGCCAGTACAAACAGTACTAAGACTGAAGTAAAAGACAATAGTGAACAAGCTAAACACTCTTGGGTGCTGGATGACTTTGACATTGGCAAGCCCCTTGGCAAGGGTAAATTTGCCAATGTCTACCTAGCCAGGGAAAAGAAATCAAAGTATATTGTTGCAATCAAGGTGCTCTTCAAAGCAGCAATTCAAGAGACCCATAATGAGCACCAAGTCAGGCGTGAAATTGAAATACAAACTCATTTAAGGCATCCAAATATTTTGAGGATGTATGGTTATTTCCATGATGAGTCAAGAGTGTATTTGATTTTGGAATATGCCCCAAAAGGTGAGATAGATATGTCTAAAATTACTATACATTGAAAACATATTGACTGGAAATCCATTTTTAGGTGCTTTATATAAAAATCTCATGCAACAACCCAATAAAAGATTTGATAATGCCCAAGCTGCTAAATATGTTTATCAAATCTCAGATGCATTAAACTACTGTCACAGCAAGAAAGTAATCCATCGAGATATCAAACCAGAAAATCTTTTACTTGACAATAAAGGAGACCTTAAAATCTCTGATTTTGGTTGGTCTGTGCACGCTCCTTCCTCTCGACGTACTACACTATGTGGAACTCTTGATTACCTCTGTCCTGAAATGGTGAAAGGTGAGACTTACAATGAGAAGGTAGATCTCTGGAGTGTAGGTGTACTGACCTATGAGCTGCTTGTCGGAAAACCACCATTTGAGACGACAAGTTACGATGAAACTTACCAGAAGATTATGAAGGCGAGCTACACATTCGCGGAGCATGTATGTGAGGAAGCTCGTGATTTAATTCGAGGGCTGCTCACTGTGAACCCAGATAAAAGAATGGACTTGAAACGAGTTATCAAGCATCCGTGGGTTATAAAGAATTACAGTCCACAAACGCATGAGGGAGCCAAGAAGTGATAGCTGATGATGTTTTATATTTGTAGTTTATCAGTAAGTTATTGTGATTCCACGGAGTTTACATTTTTATTATTGTACTGAATGGTAAGTTGTGTATTTTAGTTTTAAGCTTTTCTGATTATATGCCCTGAACCATTCCTTTTTAATTCTCGCCTGTTCCTGTCCATATTCCTCGTCTTTTTCAATTATCTTGATGGCAGCTTGATCGCCCTTTACAATCCGAAGGATGTGACCGTGCTGTTACTCTTAAAGCTTCTACCTCACACCGTAATTAAAAACCGGCTTCGGCCACGTGCAACACCGGCGCGAATGATTGATATTAATGGCAAGAAACATTTGAAGAGTTGCGTTACGAAACGTCCTCCATCCCGGGAACTATGGACATTCCATTGTGATTAGCCCAGTGCTATATTTGCCCTCCAATCCTAAGTGGGTTTTATCCGCAGGTCCAAGGGCATGAAGAGATGTTATCCAGATGCTTGGGACGGAATAACTTAAGTGCTATTGTTTTTGCGCAGCGCTCTTTAATGTATGCAGTCTTGTTTGGATCAAAATTCCAATAAATGTTGGGCGGACAGGTCCGTTGGGGTTGTAATTAACGAGTGGCTATTGTCACGACAACTCACCTCTGTTAGATTTGCGCGTTTCTGGCCTATTGATAAACTATGGAATTGGAAACATTAACTTTACTGTTCTATACTTCTACAATTATTTATCTTTTGATACGTATACTAATAAAATTTAAGGAAGTAATAATTTCTACCAAGATATAATTGATATAATGCGACAATTATTTATGCACAGTCCACAAAGGTCTCATTAAAATATTTTTGTTCTTGGTTTCACAATTAAGTGTTACATTGAAGAATATACTATAATAGACTAATATATAATTTTGCCTCTTACCAATCCAATCCATCAACAATTGTTTTCTTTTATTTAAGACCCTGCTTTTCCTTATTGTTCAAATATGACTAGATACTTACACCAAATAGGATTAAATTGAAATTAAACAGTTATTTACTTTGTCTTCAGCAATTACAATAAACTAATTATGTTGCCCTTTATTAAACGAAATTGTTGATCTCAACTTTTTACGGATTTTAGGTGATGTCCATTTGCTTATACGTCCTGTGCAGTTCATTTCATTTGCTGGCACACCTTCATCAACGTCGTCAGCTTCAGTTTTGATTTCCATTTTCTACCAGAAAATGACAATTTTAGTATTCTGCTAGCTAACGCAGTTTTACTTTTGCTCACCTGAACTATAAGCCTTAGCAATTGTTGCTGAGTCTCCATCATATTAGCAATATCTCTCAACTTCCTCTTAGTTTTGTCTATTTCATGTGCAACGTAATCTTCGCTGCTTTCCATGGTCATGTCAGCACCTTAAAATTTGAAATTAATGACATTTGCTTCGAGATTAATCTAATCTGTAGTCTATCTTCTCTTTTACTCCCTGTCCCTATATTTCTCACTCTTACAGCCTCTTTCCCTTGCTACACAAACTCACTCTTCTCCATGCGCTTTCCTAACCTTTTTACCAACTCTGTCCCTTCCGCGACTGACCGCTCTTGTACCACTGCTCTGACTGCCGCTCTTTCTTGTTCACACCGCCAGTCTCACCATTCAGCACGCCCTCTCTTTATTATTAGACGCACTAACCGTACCAAACATAAACTAAACCTAAGTTACATATAAAATCGTCTACAAATCCTAAAGTATTTTAAAGAATAGAATTTGAATATGTATGAAGCACATGAATTGTGAATTTTAACAAATCACGCCTAAAATATCAATTAACATACTCCTACCTAAACTTGAGAACTGTGACCATGCCATGGTGATTGATCTCCTCTTATAGTGATTGATATTTCTAAATTCATTGAGCACTTTGACTCTTCCCAATTAAAACTGATTTCTGCTTAAATGCATGCAATAGTTATACTCTTAAGGAACTTACCATCATCAGAGAATGGATTTCCAAACCATTTCCTTAAAATGGAGTCCAAAAATCCCAGCTTACATTTTGTATCATTGGGATATTCAATAATTTCGCACTTGTCGACTTTTTCCAAGAGCATTTTCGGTAGTTTACGTTCAAGTTCAGTGTGTAGCACCACCTGACAATTACAGTGCTTGTGGTAAAAGCATATTGTGAGGGAACAAAGTTACAAACCTGCATTGCCAATCGTTTAAGCTGTGCATTTCTCCGAACAGACTCAATATCACCGACAGCCAGACCAATCAAAAGGTTCATCAATAAAATAGGCATCAATACCATGAAAATCCCAAGCATGAAGAAGGTGGGCAATGGGAATGGTAACGTCCTAGGAGCTGATTGCGCATAGAATGGTTGCACATAAGTGCCTAGGAAATCAATTTCTCCCAACATCATGGAAAAGGTTCGCACTAAGGACATCGGGATTGATTTAAAAGATAAATGTTGTCCCTAAAATAATATAATTACTACCGCAAATTCGTCGTACTTAGAGCAACGAATTACCCTTGATAACAAAATAAAGAACGCCATCCCAAACGCAATGATCAAAATCGAAAACACCATCAGCACCTTGATGAGCGTTTGTAGAATCTCCAAAAACATCACAACGTAGATCCCAACCTGATCAAATCGTTGCAGAAGGAGCAGCAAATTCAACCAACTTAGAAATACAGTCAGAGATGCACATGAATATTGTAGATCAGGTGTGCCATCAATGAAAATAGGGCCCACCATAATGATTGACGAGGTGTATAATACCCAAGAGACTAAATTGATAGGGTCCAGGAAGTAGAGGTATTTCTGTTGATAGATTTGAATAATTTCTCGAATGGAATTTAGGCCAATATAGGTCATTGTACCCAGTGCACACATGTACATCATTGGGGTCACTTGGTGCTCCTCAAAATACTCTGCGAGAATCTCCTGAAAAGTTTACACCAATTTATCGAATGCATTTGATGAGAGTATTTCATGTACATACAGATCGATGTGTAGAGTTTTCGATGGACTGTAGGAACTCCTCAGAAGGATCCTGTGTGTTCATTAGCTGCGAGGAGAATAAAGTAACAAAACCTAAGAAAATACTGTAGAACAAGACATTGGCAAGATGGAAGTATTTGCCATAGGAATTCCACTTCATTTGGAGATATTTCTGGCTCAGTGGATGCGCCAGTAGTTCAACACGTCCATGACAAACCATCGCCTAGAAAAACGCGAAAATCAAACGTTGAGACACAAAACTCATGCTTCTTACGTTGAGTGCAGGCAAGGGAATCGGTTTGGATATATTGAAAGATGATCCTGTTTTTCCATCCATATCAGCATAGAATTGAGGACATTGCAGACAAGAAAAGCTGTACTTTATCTACGAAACAATAACGCCTTATATAATCCTATAATTACGAGCTTACTGTATACAACATACGTAAAATGATTTAGAATCCTTTTTACAATTTGCCTTCGTGATGCATTTATCTTGTACTGCTTCGAAGACACGTGGCATCGATGCAATCAGTGCCAGAGTGACGCAAGGATGTTTATGTGATTTCAAACTCATCACTTCTTCGGCCCTGCCAAACATCGATTTACAATGATCCGGATTGTAATTGGCTTGTGTATAATTACCTCTCCTCATGTGTTACCATTGCAAGGGCAGCTTCGGGGAATTTATAATAAATAGCGTAATCCATTGCACTCATTTCCATGCAATTGTAGAGCAATTTGCAACCAATTGAAAGGAGAAGCACAATTGAATTAGGTTTGTTTTCCATTGTGGCCAGGTGCAATGCTGTGTTCTGTAACAAGAGGGCAAATGAAGTAATCGAATGAATGGACTTGCTTTCTGAACCTACTCCATCTTTATCAGTTTGATCCAGAAGATGAGAATGCACCGAATACAACATTTCAATTGTTTGTGTATAGCCATTCATAGCTGCCAAGTGCAGAGGATTACGTCCATGGTGGTCCCGATGTAGAAGTGCCCCACGGTTTAGAAGTAGTTGCACCACTCTAGTATGTCCTTGCTTGGAAGCAATATGGAGAGGAGTTAGACCTTCCCCATCACTTTCATTGATGATAAAAGTCCCCTTTTCGGAGTCGAGGAGTTGTTTAACGGTGTTAAAACGACCATATCTTCAAACATATGGGATATGCGTTAAGGTAGAAGAAGGGCGAAGTTAATACGATATTTACCTAGCTGCAAAATGTAAGGGACTTTCGTTATTATTATTCTTCAGGTTAATACATGCTCCCAGACGAATCAAATTCTCCAAACTCCGGATGTGGCCTTCCCGGCTAGCGTAGTGCAATGGAGAGCAACCAGTAAAATCTTTCTCGTTAAGCAACTGAAGCAGACTTGCTTGGGATTGGGCCTAGGACATAAAGCGTAATTTACGAATTGTTCCAACTGGGTATGAACTAAATCTGCAATAGTTTACGGTGCTGATCTTTATATTTGTATAGAGTGTCGTCTAAAGTGGCTTTCTGCAATGTTCTACTAAGTGAACAGCAAAATAAAATAACTTCCCTCGACAATATCCCATGCTGTTCAATATACTCCATCTTCCAATTTAAAATAAATCCCAGAACAAGCTCAGAATATCTTTCCTACCTTACTCACTTCCGTTGCAAACTGCTCCAGCCTTCCTCCATTCATCACTACCAAATGCAACACATTCCTCCTGTTGCAATCTTTGATGTTAATATCAGCTCCAAGCCGAATCAAAGTATGCACGGTCCTCCAGCCGCCTCTTAGTGCAGCCAGTAACAGCGGGGATCTCTTCTCTTTATCAATCACATTAACATCAGCGCCTTCCGTGGTCAAGTACTCTACAATCTCCGGATGGTCAAACATAGCTGCACAATGCACAGGTGTCATCTTCTGGACATCCATCGATGCAAGACAATTGCTCTTCTCTTCTGGTTGCAGCCGGAACATTAGTTTAACAATCTCGGTTGCACCCTGGGCGCATGCGAGATGAACAGGAGTGGACAAATCATGCTGTTGGGTGGAGATCTTTGCCCCTGACTTGAGACACAACTCGACTGCTTTGATGTCCCCACCGTGGACAGCTGAATGTAGAGGGACATTGCCTTCAGAGTCAAAGAAAGAGATCATTTCAGCTCGAGAGCAACCACGCGATTCGCCCCATTGGAGGAATACTTCTAGGGTCTTAGAGCTGGCATTCTTAGCTGCTTCATGAATGGGATAGTAACCATTGTTGCATGGTTTGCGAGGACTAGCATCAAAGTTTTCCATCTGCGGTGCAATCTCATGGTGATTTTTAATTTGCAGCAAAGATGGAAATGACTTACCAGTATTTTGGCGCATTCTTCAAAATCAAAGATGGCTGCAATATGGAGAGCAGTACGACCATGCTCTCCACCTTGTTGGATATCAATTTTATCCCGATGTTTACCCATGACTTTTAAAACGGTGACTTTGTCGAGTTCGGTGACCAGATGAATAGGCGCTTGCTTCTTTTCATTGAGAATATTCGTTTGTACACCACTTTGAGATAAATTAAGTTTAATTAATGTGTTGAGATAATTAGTTGGAACTTCTAGATCCTTCCTAGAAAGAGGAACACGAAGCAATTATAGATTAATACGTACATTTCCAGAAGATAATCCACTGAGTCTAAGGCTGCATTCTCAACCGCTACGTGCAAAGGTGTGTTGCCTGCATTATCCAAAACATTCATATCTACAAAAGGGAAGAGAAGAGAAAATTATATTTGAAGTTCAGACTTTGGGCTTAAAATCAGTTGGTGCAGATAGAGTTGACAGTAATCCCGCATCATGTCTGTGCGTTGGATCTTCGCAATATGAAAAGTGATTATATTTAGGAACGCGGGGCAAGACAGGATTTTAATTATGCGCCATTCTAGGAATTTATTACTACCACCAACAATTGTTTGCAGTATTTCCTTCCGGCATAAATCAACCACTTGCAACTCTTCCTGCATTTTTTATCTGATCCTATCTTTGATCTTTGCTTACTTGGACAACTTAATTCCGTGTATCAGGTTGGCAAGTATTGCAAGTCTCCAAAGTGTGATGAGGAGATATTAATCAATCTACTTACCGCCTTCCTGCGACACGATAAACTCGAGGATATTTTTGCGATTGCGGGCAGCGGCTTGATGCGTCGCAGTGCGACCCCTGCTGTCCTGGATGGTAAGACGAGTCGGCTCAGAAAAATATAATCTTTTGAAAGTTTCCAAATTGCCATTCTCTGCAGCCTGCAAAAAGAACGCACAACGAAGTTTTATAAAAAGTCAAGTTTTCAAAGGTTTCATCATGTTTCTTGACTTCATTACTGCAATAATTGAAAATTCCTTTCACACGAAAGCAATCTGTTCAACTTTAAAACAACTCGTTATCAATTAATCAACACGAGTGCTTGGCATATAATGAAGTAACAAGACGAGCAAACTTTGATAACTGAAACATTAATTATTGCAACTCAACTGCAACTAATATCAACCTGATGCAAAGGTCGCAGTTGGAGATAAACAGTGAGTGATGGCATCAAATAGAAATAAATAAATCAATCAATCAATAGATAAGAAATATGTAATTAAGAACTGATAAAATTACGTGAGAGTATTGTCCATCTCGATGGATTTAATTCTTAATTTAGTCCTACCTCGATCAACTCCTCAGGTGTCAACTTCTTCACCGTGAAACTTTGCAAACCAAGTACTCGCGTCCACTGCTTTGCCAGTCGCAGTGATCCCTTAATGCCGTTATCGCGGTTGGAATAGTAATTGTAACGCTTCTTGGCAGTTGAAGACATATTGTGAAACATTTTATATGACTTCAGCACAATTGCTTAATTTATTCGTTCATCATCTTTGAATGCGTCCGTTTAGCGCGTGCTCAAGAAGATGACTGAAGGTCTTGGCCGGTGGTGTCGCGCATCCTGCTATAATGTGCCATCCCTCAAAAGTGTCGTGATGCGCGTGCGGCGCCAATGTCAGCGACTTTGGGCTTGACTACGGTTTATATTTCCCTTTAAAAATTCTTCAATAGCCCTCTACCACTTTAAGGGAATTGGCTTCTCGAATACAATGAATTAAAGTTAAGTTAATTGTAGAAAATTGTTGATTCGCTTTGTTTGCATAATGATTAATTACTTAGATTCCATCAGTCAATCAATGGTTTTCAATAATTTTTAAACAATTACGTGCACGCAATTACCTTTGTTCTTTATGGGGATGCCAATCATCCTCTCTCTGGAGAGTAGATAATTATTCTGGGTTTACTTTTGAGGACACACGGAAATTTTAAGGCTGAGCAAGCAACATAGGTGCTTATAATTACTTTTATTAACTTATAGATTAATAACTAACTAACCGATAATATAATGCAGCTTTTCATGTTTTCATCCACTAATTATGGGTAAGATAAAATTTAACTTTAAAGTGCATTTCATTGTTCGAGATATCTTCCAAGCAAGCACATTTAAAGATTAGAATTAATGACGAAAATCCATCTTCAACATCATTCTTAATACTGCAATTGATATTGATGGACTGGTATTTCTAAAACAATCCTAGTTGATAGCTTCACTTATTAAAATATAATAAATCAATATTTGTCTTGATTAAATCAGCCACTGAGGGAGTACGAACGGTGAAGACATTCGTTTTTCAATGTTACCAAGTAAAATACTTACTTTACTTTGGAAATGTAATGTTCAACATATTTACAACATTAACCCTCACAGCAACACTATGATAAACGTTACAAGTGTATAGTTGAAAACAAGAAAAGCACTTTCCTTCTCGTTTACAACTCATACTCAAATTATATATCAACGCAGGGCCACATTTAAATAGTATTCAACTTTATCTCTTCGATACTCACTCGTATAATACGAAAGGGACTCTCAATCATCAAACAAATCCCTGGTTCAGCTGAAATACCTGCGTTGCCATCCTGTGGTTTCTCTATTGTCACCCCAGATGGCAACATCCCTTGCATTTCTGTATTGTCTCCTGGTTCACTTTGCATAAGTCTTGCCAATGGTCGAAAGCTTCTGAGTTTTGTTAATAACCCACTCCAGTTCTGGAAGAATACGAAATAAAGTCAGCAATGTACAGAACTAGCTGAAAAGTAGTTTAACGAATTTATTGTATTAAGATGATATTTTGCTAGTTATTAAATGTTCAACCAGGTAAACTATCTCCAGAATTTCATATATGTTTATCTAGTTGTCATTGATTTTTGTAAATTATTTAATACATATATGTTTATCGGCATTTTTTTTACTATAGAAGAAAGTATTGTTTTTAGTGTACTTTATTTAATCGTAGTTTATATTTTGTAGTGGAGATTAGTGGTGCTAATGTTATAGGATAAGAAGACATGGGATTCTTTTTGAAGAGAGTAACTTGCAATAGATGTTGCTTGTTCGGTGGCTGAGTGTCGACTGTCATACAGTTTCCAGGATTCGCAGCCATTAGACCGCGGTGTCTTTGTGGCGCTCGCATCGGAGACGCGAAAGTCGCGCAACCTTGCGGATTCTCCTCATACTATTACTGGCTACGATCGCGACTCCATCACGGATACTGCGTACTAAACGAAATCATATGCATATAACTAATAAGCATAAACCTAAATTATGATGAGTAGTTGCAAGTAAACTCAACTCAATACAATAACTGTCATGCACTAGGTAACCAAGATCAATGAAACACTTAAATGAACAAGTAATTATTGAAATCAACATATTGCGTAACTATTTTATGCTTGTAAAAACAACAATCAAAAAGTTTGTATTTGAAAAACTATTACACTCGATTAAATTCCACGTAGAAATCAATTTAGCAAAATGTTTCAACCTTCTTAAAGGTGTCTAGACTTCTTCAAGATTCACATCACAATTATAATTTACATTGAATTTTCCCTCATTGTTTTATCGTCAGAGTCGTAACTCGATATTATTAATTCCATTAGTGGTTTTCATTTTATATTACGATCCAGCAATGGAGCAACCTGAGTCATACACAAGTTGAAACAACATTAATTACGGCTCAATAACCAGAATAAACAAGCACTAATTGGTTCCGTGTGTGTTATTGTGCTTGCGGTTTATGAAACACTTGTTATATTCCTGATGGTGAGAGCAGAGGGTAACTGTCGACTACATAATGCAATTAAATTTGTCTTCAATGGCAAACATTTTTTATTAAGAGCATGAGAATAAAATTGCATTATAAAATACACTCGCCGTCATTGGAAGACAACTGAAATATTAGGTGTGTGTCCTTGATATTCAGCTATTAATATCAACCATGAAAAATATTGAAACTTGGCAATCCAGAGAATTGCACTTACTGGGCCACTATTTGGGTATGGGTCATTCCAACCACATTTGTTATCACTTCACGTTACATTCCCCCAAACACATTTTACTCTTTATACATTAAACTCTTATTTTCATTACTTAAATGTCCATAAGTATTTGAACGCCAGCAGGTTTTCTTTTCTCAGAGGGTGTTTATAAAAAAACCCAAAATCGTCCGACCACACGTGGTTATACTCTCGCAAGAATGCAAGCATGGAAGAATGAAAATAATTGGAGAAGTGATAAATGTGAAAATGTTGAATTGCAATTAGCATTTCTTGTAAATTTATTTACGTCCGACTTGTTGAGCGACGTGTCCGAATATCATCAACTCTAAGTAGCAATGTGCAGCATTTAATGTCCTGTGAGCTTCCTGCGGGTTTATAAATTTTTGCCATAAAACATTGGCTTTACATCGTAAAGCTGCCCCAACTTGGCAATGGAATTAAATTGTTTCGAGTGGATTTTAGTCCTTAATAAATTTAGGAAATCTGACATGTAGATTAGCAATATATTTGGTAGTTTAATGAGATTTATAAGTAGCGAGTTATAATTGCAAAGAAGAGTTTAAAGCGATAAAAACGGGGATGTCAAAGTTTTGATGAAAATTGTTTGTACTTAGTGAGGGAAGTACACGTTCAGATTTATATGATTGCTTGGAAATAACTTGCCCACTTTGGAAATTAGTCTCGAGTAATTACAAAGTGATGGAGGTGATGTTATCTCGACAAGCCATCTGTCAATCTTTGTACGACACAATCAACACGCTGGAAAGCAAATAGAAAGCCTCACGCAACACGTTTCCAATTGGGAGTAATTGCGAAATAACGCGCATTGATTTGTACTACAACTACTCGCCAATGGTTAAACAATTCTAATTGCAACAAAGCATACTCTACATAATTGTAACTAAAAACACAATCCAAGAGTATGTCGTTGGAAAGTAAAAAATCCAAATAAAACTTACGCTTCCAGCTTGCTCATTATTTGCACTTGAATAAGATGAAGGCGGTGGCATCTTTTTCACATCCTTTGCGTCCTTCTTATCGGCGGTAATTGAATCCTTCGATATCATTTTACTCTCTGGCTGGGTGGAGAGTTGGTGCAGAATGTCCTGAAGCGTTTTCTGCTTTTTGATGTCAGTGTCATTGGGGTCGCCGATGTTGGGAATTACCTGGATGATCGGCGTCGGCGGATTCATCGGGCGCACCGTTTCGTCGGCGTCGATGCGCCATGAGCGCAGCAGGCTGATTGCGTAGACTAAGTTGGGCATTGCGTCGCGACGCGACCTGGAAGAAGTGCATATTAGCGATGGAAATGCGCATGAGAATAAGTCGGGAACATTGAGATGCGTGAATGCTAGCGTATGGGTTCCAATGATTCAACGAAGTACAGGACGAGGCTGTTGATTATTTTGACGAAGCTTTCTGTTTGATATTTGTTGAAAGGAAATAAATAAATAAGATTTTATTCAAATCTGCTGAAGTTTCAGACGTATTGCAGTAGTTGCTTTACTTGCTTTAATTTTCAAAACTTACCTGCTTATTATAACAAATTTCCTCTTTATTAACACTTGTGAATCAACTTGTTTCGTTTCCATGCGATTGTGACCGCCGCCAGTCTCAATATGCATTCGCTATTTGCCGCCTCCTCTGCTTCGCACCACAAAACTAATCAGGATTAATGTAATCGAATTGTGTCGCCTGCGCCACCATACTCTAAGCTCAAAGTTCCAACCGACAACAGCAAAATAATTAAATAATTACGATCCATTACAATTAGATAATGACGATCTTCATTTGTTTAACGTATTGCAGTCTTCGATAGCAAATACAAACTATACAAATTACCTATTTAAAGTCTAATGATGGTAATCATGATCTATAATTAAGTTTGTATCATCTTCCTTCTAGTGGCATTGCAAGGCCATTCACAAAGTATTACATCGAAGAAATTGAACGGTGTGCAATGAGCGCAAGATGAAATGAATTAAAATGACAGGAAAATACATTTTTCAACGAGATTCGATAGTGGTGTTTCTTTTGTTTTATTAGAACTAATAATTATTTGATTGTTTCACTTGAGGATTGTTGGGTTGCATAAGCAGACTTCAATCACAACGTCAAGCTTCGAACATTTCAAGACCACTTTGAACGTGTATATTATGATGTATATTTATTATGTACATTATTTAAATACTACAAGTTACTGTTTTTAAGCCCTCAGTAACTTTTTAACGCTGTATCCAGGAGCACTATAAATAAATAAGCCTAGAAACAGCGCTGCCAAAATGATAACCAGGCCAATGACTAATTTCCACTTAAGCCCTTTCCATACAATAAAGCGACAGGTTTTCCATGGATTGAATAACCAATTGAAGGATGTGGATGGTCTCCTGAAACAAGTTGCAACATTGCAAGATACTATGATGCATTGCATGTTAATCCTAAGGCTTCATCTAGAGTCTGTCAATGAAAGAAACTTTAGTAGGTTTCAGCAATTTACTCAAAGGAATAACAAACTCTATGCGGTACTTTCTGTTCTCTAAAAATCTCTAATCAGTGCAACATTATGTGGAGTAAACTGGAAGGAAACTTACTTGGGTGGGGGTAATGGTTGTGGTGGATTCCGGCCAGTGCCAACTGGTGCTAATCCAGCTTGATCTAAAGTGAGCAGTTCGAATTCAGCTTCCAGTTTGCCCTATAAGAATATAAATCCAAGTGTAAACAGTCTTAGGAGTGATTTAGAATGATGCGTACAGTTACGACTGATTTCTGATGATTTCCTCTCTGCTTGCTTAGAAATGGCCACCAACCCTTGGTTCTCTTCACCTTAAACAAGTTGAATCTGGGTGCATCCTCGAAACTCCTCACATTGCATTGTCGTGCAAGCTTGGCCCCTCTGGGCATACGATTCAGGTATAATGTCATTGAGCCTGTAACAAATTGGGGTAACACATTCCCAACTTAGAAATAATTACATCCAAGTAAGTAGCTACTCGGATAGAATCACTGATTCTTTTTAAGGTGTCATTATTACCAAGGAAATCATCCTTGGAGAAGACGTCGTTATCCCAAACCTGTAACGTCAATCGGCATGGCAGTTTTCGATCAGCTGCAGCTTTCTTTTTCTTGCACTTCTCCACTATCATATTCTCCGCCGAAAGATAATTAAACGCAAAAACCATCCGCCAATTAAAATTGCCTTCACCAGTGAGTGAGCGATAATGAACATCGGTTTCTTGCGCATCGCTTGGATCGGTTAACCAACTAAAAATGCAAACATTTAAACAGCCCTTCTTGCTATTTTGCTACTTTTCGTTCAGTTGTATGAACGAACAAAGATGGAAAATTAATTGGGTTACCCTTTAACATAAATATCTGATTTGCGATCGCCAAAAAAATCGTCCTCGTTCAAGATAACCTCATCCGTGTTCCAAATAATGACGCGCAATTCATAGGCAACCGGGGCCCGCGTTCGTATGTTGACCTGGTGAGGCATGGGCACGTCCCCAATCGGAAATATGTCGATCCACATCTGTAGCTTACCCTTAACACCATGTAAAACAACAAATACAATGAATGGAAAGCAGGAACAGTTTACATTCTCCCTACTTGCTCAAGGCCAGGTGTATCAGGTCGAAAAAGAGACCTGGTCTCGACATGTTCAGGCACAAGGTGGAAGCCAATTATTGGGATCTCATTCCATTTATGCAGGGCGAACAAAGCCAACATTTCACGTTTGACAATCTCAGGTTCATGTTCTCTAGCTTTCAAAATACTACTAAATTAGCGCTACTTAATGTGATTCATTTAAGAAATACTTTTATCTGCCGGCATTGTAAAGGTCCGATGCCCTATCATGACTTTACTCTCGCTTTGGTAGACAGGAGGAGGTAAATAGTTGGTCTCGCATAATTGCGCCAGGATCTCAGTAGGTTCTTTAATATCACGCCAAGGAGTAGCTCCATATCTGCTCATTAATATTTGAATATCAGATTCAAATTCACAGGCGTTAAGGAGGGATATTATCATAAAGGGTATATTGTTGCAATACCTACAAAGTGTATTCGTAGGAAAGGCCACAGGAAGCGCGATGTTTGGTGTAGAAACGATTTTCGACGTCGATTTTCGTCTGGCCGATGAGGTCGGAGTGCGTTTGTTTATCCCAGTCGTAGATTGAGATCGTAACAGTGTTATCTCTGGGAAATACTCCCTCCAATTCGAAACATCTGAAAATAAATCTAGATATGAGCAAATTCAAACACCACTGAGAATCAATATAGGCCTATTTGGTTGCAATAAGTAACAGCCGATGCCATCTAGTGGCAGTCATCGCAACCAGATTGAGAGACATGCAGAAATTTCCTCTCAAATTCTGTCCTTCTGCGTTATGCAACCAAAAATACGCAGAAACAATCGAAGCTATACTCCGTGAACTTGTTTTACCTGCCATAAAAGGGATTAGCACTCTTATGAATGTAATTCCTCTTGTCGTCAATTGTATGTGGCCCCAGCTTAATAACTATGTACGAATCACAGGATCCTGATTGATCGGTTGGCCTCAATTTAATCCCTCGAACACAATAAATTCGCACCACAAAAGGCGTCTGAACGTTTAAAGGTAAGTCACAAAAGTACCCATCTTTTAAAGACTTTCCTTTAGGTGTAACCAAATTGAAAAAGTTTGCTTTATCTTGCCATTCGTAGGTTTTAATCTTGCATTTAAAAGTTGCAATTTGAGCTTGTTCATCTTCATATTCATCTCCGATTGTCTTCCCACGATAGATTCGATAGGTGTTGAAGGTATCTTCAAAGTTTTGGAAGTGTTGCTCTAATTCATAATTGTAAATCTACGGATTGAAGTAACACACTTAAGATGGGATGGTAAGTAAAGCAAGAAATTGCTCATGTACCTTAACTCTAAAGTTCTTATCAAACACGTTGTCTACTTGAGTGTATGGATCCTAAAAGTGTTATTGATATGAATATATAATTGAAGTAAATCGCAAAATCGCAAGATTGATTTACACTCAAAGAGTTGAAATATTTACTCCACCAATCCAAGATATCAGCTGTGTCATCTTGCTCTACTTCAATTATTGCTTCCTTCAGCCTGAAATATTTCTCTGGACTACCATCCTTCTTATTCTTCGTTTTCTTCGTTTTAAACATTTTCCCACATCCGCAACATAACAATAAACAACAGATAAATCTCAGTCCCTTCTTAAACCCTTTCCAAGTGCCCTTAATGCATATTTTGCAAATTCCTCTGAAATTACTTGCACTGCATATCATATTTATTTTCCACTTTAATAATTTCTGCTTCTCTTCTTTCAACTTCTCCTTCTTTAATTCCTTCAACTGTTGCTCCAACTCTGAGGTAGTCTTGCTAAGAATACTCTGAAGGGAGGTTCTTACTGTTTCTTTCATTATCGCCCTGTACTCAGCGAATGTAATAGGTTTATATAAATACTCCTGAATAAAGCTCAAATGTGTCCCAGCGTATAGACACCTTCCAAAACATCTACACTCAAATAACTTGAACATAATTGGTGGAATATAACTAGGGATTGATGGTAATTGCATGTCTACCACGTACAAAGTTGTTTCAAAGTTAAGATTCATAATTGTAGCGATTTGGGTCTCGATTTTATAATCACTGCATTCGATCACAATTTTCGGAGATTTAATTTGACAGTGTCGAAGTTTCTTAAGATGTCTCACTCCCCAAACAAAAAGTTCGAAACGATAGTTGACTAGAATAGGTCGGATATTTTCTGGGATCGACATGATCGGGCTGTTTTCGGGGAAGTATGGTTCAGATTCGGGATCACATTCTGGATTTGCTTCAAAGAATTCCACGCAGGCGAGAACCTCGCCTACAGTGATGTCGTCGATTTTGATTGGGTGCCATTCGAGACGCGGTGGGAATTTTGGCGGTGAATAGGTTTCATCTTTGAATTTTATCGTTGGGGTTATGAGGCAGAAACCGACATATTCCAAACACTAGAATAGGATTGGGTAAGTAGAGAAAACTTCGTGGCGAATGTTTAGAATTACTAGTTTATCTTGGTCGTTGACTTCCAGCACGATTGGAGGTGGCTTCGTCCTTATTTCCTCTCTCGTACCATAGCACATTAGATTTTTGAAGATGAGTGTTTCATCCCAGATTGGATTAAGTGTCTGTTTCTTTGTCTGGAAGGAGGAAGAAGGAATTAATATGAGATTTACGTTGATCATGAAGAGACATACCTGGGTATGTTTTGATTGGTCGTGAATTATTGCTCTCGCAACAAAATCTGCTAATCCTGAATAATCGAAAGCGAGGATAAATCGTCCCTGATATATGTGTACACGTCCGTTGATAATCTGAAGAGGAAAAAATTACATGAATTTGAGTAAACTCGTTGAAAACATTTCGAAGGAGTTGTACAACACTTACAACATAATCATCCAGCTTCAAAAATTTAGGTACCCTCACTTGGTCTTCATTCAATTCATTATCCTTGGATGCTATTTCTGGTGTTTTAAACCCATCTGGGATAGATGCAAAACACTCCTTCATTTCCTTCTCCAATCCCAGCCAGATAAACAATTCTACCTTACAAACAACCGGCGACAAATGCTTTGAATATTTCTGCGTCATAAAATAAAAGTTGTTAAGCTCTCCACAGTATTTGCCTTTCTCATCCGGATGTGGTGAGAAAATCACATCTCGAGGTTCAAATCGAAGACATTCCGTTTTGTGCTTGCCATTTTTCATCCAGAGGTAAATGTTAGGCCAACATTCTTGAGGCTAGGAAAGAAATAAACCTCATTACTAATTGCAAACTACATAAAACAAAACTAGAGACGAGATTACATGATCTATAAGCTTTGCAAGCCGTAAATAAAAGCTCTCTGCTGTTCTGAATGACTTTTTCTTCATGCGTGGAATATAAGCATCTTTGCAAGCAGCTTTAACTTCCATAAACTCATCAATTGTTAGTTTAGAGCGCTCAATGTCCAATTTGGTTTCAAACAATTGTTCGGTTGATTTTAAAACTGTGATTATTTGGCTGCAGGTAGAGGAAACATAGGTGAAGTATTCTTCAAGAAGATCACCAATTTTAGGACTGTTACTGACAAAAATATTAGTTTGGAACAGATGGTTGATATCTTGTAACTTTTGACTCTAAAAAATAACAGCATAGCTACGTTGTCAGTTTATAGATGAGCTTTAAGTAGATGACACTTACCATAGTTGTCACAAATTTATCTATCCTATTTGCTTTAAACAATCTGCGTCGTAAGCTAGGGTAGTAATTAACAATATCCATGCATGGAATAGTCCCTTCGAAATTGATATACCAGAACTGCTTATTAGACGTGAATGGTGGATACTTAGGTGTGACAACATGAGGTGTTAAGGAAACATCTTTACTTTTAATGATCTGCATTCTGCCCCAGTTTAACTCAAAGGAAATGGGTTCCTTAATGTACCTTTTATCAACAACAGAGACATTTGATATTGTTGCGAAGAGGAAACAGTTTTCAAGCTCCCACAGATGGGTCTAAAATTAATTATACCTTGTTTAAATCAATCGCGCTTATTGTTAATATCAACTTACGTCAAAAACAGGAGGAATCTCATCTAGAAACGTGCATCTTGTTTTAGTCTGTGCATCTGAGAAGACTCTGGTTTCCATTGCCATCAAAACCTTCCCAACGTATTCTTCCCCCATCGCACAATTCTGATAAAAGTGCAGATAACACGGACCAAATGTAGGCAGGAAACATACTTTCTCTTTATAGCTGCATAAAGAATGTAGCTGAATGTATTTCTTGACGAAAATATTCTTTGATCCTTTGTGTTTATACAACAACTCCACTCTTATTTTCTGGCTAAGCGGTGGATACAATTCGGAGATGGTTATGGACTCGTTCCAGATTGGGTAGGAAGTTTTCTTCTTCACACTTGACTTACCCTATTAAATGATGCTTTATAACTAGTTCAGAATAACGTAGAGTTGAATTGAATTACTCACAGATAAGCCAGCAAAAGTAATCCGAACCGCCACGTTCGGTAAACTGTCCTTTTCTCTATCCTTCATCTCATTCTCTGGTTTATTATCCTCAATCACAGCAGTCCCTTTCTTGACCTTAATTATATCAAATCCTTTATAGAGTTTAAAAATAAACAACGCTTTCTTTCTCTCGCTAACACCTTCAGGTAGCAATAAGTTCCCTTCAATTTCATTATCAGCCAATGGATTCACCACTGGAATATTCGGAACCTGTCTCTCGGTCAAAATGCTGATTGTCAACTTGAGGTAGCCCATTGGTCCCGAGAAATCCGATTTGGGGCTGCTTAGTATCGCCCACTTTCGATAGAATTGGTGGTCTTTTTCATCCCAGACTGTAGCAACGTCCAGCGTGACATAACCAAGTATTTTACGGAGTTTGCAACAACCTTTGCTACGATAGACTGTGATGCTGATATGAGAGTCGAGGAGTTTGGTAAGGTCCATTTTCTTGAATTCAAAGACAAAGTACTGTAAAGGGAGGTGGTATGATTAAGAAATAGGCTTCTAAGCAATTCGGGTGAACGTTACTTCGTTGTAGTAAGGAGCATCTGTGCCATATCTGATTTTTGTTACAGCATGTTGCTTTTGGACTTTTAGGTGCACGTAGGAGTTCATATTGGGCCATGCATAATGCCGCCCTTCGAGGACTGTGATGTTGACGAGGAAGGTTTCACGTTTTTGGGGGCGATAGTATTTGGTTGGAGCTTGGTTTGACATGTTGGGAGATCTTGTGATTGCATTGACACATGTGGCAAATGTCAAGAGAGGTGTTTAACAAGTTGGACGTTTTCTCAAGGCTTATACTATTTAGACAAAGAAGAGGTCATTTGAAAGGAACCGATGACATTTAGTTCGAACATTGTGGAGATTGTAAGGAATAATCTACGAAAATGTTATCCTGGTGCTCATTTATATGTACAGTACAGATCTTCAATTAAACCTTAAAGTAATCACAACGCTTTACAAATGAAGCCCAATACAATTTACATCATCCCACCAACACAACAGCCTCGCTTAGAACATCATTCTTCGCACTACGCATCCAATCTTTACCAATAAAATAAATAAATTATCTACAAACGATTTACAAAGTACGTACATGGAATATAAATGCATTGTGTTTGCCATTGCCTACCGTACAACTAAGCCATTATCACTATATCTGGAAAGGAACATTATCAACTCCATGGTGTGGAAGCGTGGTGTATATCAACCGTTTAATACAATTCGCCGAAATTCAGCGTCTGAGTGTTGGCGGAATGTATATGGTGATGGATGTCATCTAGGGAGGTTTGATGGGGTATACCGTTGCTATCCAGCAAGCTGTTACCACTTCCCGGGGGCATTTGAGGATTATTATTGTTGTTACCAACGCCACCACTTTGGGATCCTTCTTGACGCATAATGTTTCGCCGCCATTTTGCTCTGGCATTTTGGAACCATACCTAGAAGCAAACAAACCATTAGTTAGGACCATGTTTAATGTGCTAATATCTGAGTAGCAATGGATATAATTTGCTATTACCTGTAGGACCCGCTTTGATAATCCAGTCTTCTGCGCGAGCTGTTTGAGATCCTTGGCATCTGGATTCTGGTTAATAGCAAAATACGTCTTCATTGTCCTGAGCTGATGGTGCTTGAACGACGTGCGCATTCTTTTAGAGCGTTGTGTTTGGTGACCAGTACTGGATGCGGGAGAGGTGACTGAAGAGTCATACGATAGCGAGTCCATGCTGGCAGAGGACAAGTCACCTTGTTGTAACATTTCTGCAAATAACCCAGAAACAATTACTTACCATCCCAGCAATTGATAAGCAAATACTTTCCGCTTGCTTTATAACAATGCGAATACCTCTTGTTTCATGCTATTTCAAAAGAAAGCGAAATAATAAAAAATCAATATTTGCATGTGGGTGGCGTTTTGACGAACACAACGCACTTGAGCACGCTCACAGTTTCACCCCAGATGCTTCAATCCCATTCCTGCGAGTCCTGCGACGCGTTTCGCATTCATCCGCTGAGCTCATAGGACTCGAGGGCGCACTCGAATCAAACGTATGCAGAGCCAAGCAAATATGCCTTATACGAATGCCCTATTAGCGAGCGTTTCGTGTCATTCAGTCAGTCAGTCACTTAAAGCTCCCTCGGAATAGAAATCGAAATGGGAGTAATGTACAAATCAGCGACTTGAATTGGTCACGTGGCTGGGTGGACAAGGTTGTTATTAAAATATCGGAAGTAACAAGCAGATAGACGCATGGATTGAGGGTGCAGTTGGACGACATTCATCAAATATACTTTGCAAGTGAGAGTAAAGTGACTTATGTTAATCATCTATATGAAGCATTTATTTTTAGTAATATTTCATTTTTTATGTTTGTCTCTTCCGGTCTAGTGCATCAGGAATAAAATAATACGTTGCATTAGCAGTCGCATGTTGCATAATAATTTTCCAGCGTTAGCGGCTTGTTGTGCGTAAAGCGTAAATGCATCAATTGCGAAAACGCAGACAATACAAATAACAAAGTTGTGTAGATTGCTTACAGTCTACACTTTGTCTGGATGAGATAACAGTCGAGGAATTTAATTAAACGCATCTTAGTTATCTTAATGATTGCGCGCTGCAATTGCATGCAATGCAATGAGTCCTCAATTCCCTCATCAGAGGCGAACACCCAGTAGATGCCGCAGATTTGAATGCAGAAGAATTAATAAGGTGGCATTAAGACACATCAGCGCAACGTGCGCAAGCAGCCGCGTTATGTATACGGTGTAAAAAGATGCAAGATAATTATGTAAAGTAATAGCGTGAGATTACGTTGTCTGCGGGCAAATTTCACGATGCGCAGGCAGACTATAAACATTGCAGCAAGTTCACCGTGGTATCCACCTTCCCAGAAAAGGGACTTTTTATCCGATAAGCGTTGAAATTAATTTGTTCGCACTTTTATTCCTCGCGCTAAAGTGGGTATCTATTCTCTTTTCCTCTTTTGTTTCCTCTGATGCGTGGATGTTGATGATCGTGGGCGCAACGCAATCATCCGCTTCCAAGTCGACCGCATTGGCTGTCATTTATTTCCGAGAACAAGCGCACACCATACACCACATTGTGTTGGGCACAACCAGAAGGACCGTAAAACACCGATCAGCAACACCCAATTAACAGTAAATTCACACAAGGCGCGCGCGCAACCGACAATCATATATAAGCCGACTTGGGACACCAGAAAAACGCAAACAAGTCTTGGTCAACCACAACGTGCTCTGAAATGGAATAAAACGAAATAAGACCAAAGCGGCAACGGCAACAAAACTGTGCGGTGGTGTGGGACATGGGCACCACTTTCAGTTGTGGAGCAGGATCCGAAAATCAAAGATATGCAGCAGGATGTCAACAAGAGGGATATTTATAGCTTTCGACTGCGGGTCTGTGGGTGGCCGAATGCAGCGCTGACAGACGAAAAGTATGCCCAGATTGTCGATTGGATAACCACGAGTCCAATGCACACGGTAGCCAATTGGATGCGGTCCCCAAAGCGACCAAAAATGTCAAACAAGTCAACTACTCCACTACCCAGGGCATTTTGAGGTTACTCTGGTATCCAGCAACTGGTCACATTCCGATTGATTTTATTTATTGTCGTTCGACACCTGCATTGCCCCTCAGTCCTCAAAAATAGTCCAATATCTGAAGACACACCAACCGGTTGGTTACTTTGCCCACTGCACAAAACGTAAGCGCATAATTGTGCCGATGCATGTCCTCACTCGGTTCCAGTTGAAATAACTTATTCCTATTTATTGATATCTTATTGATATGGCCGCAATGCAGGAATAAATAACAGGCCGTAAGAGTTACGTGCGTATTTATTGCGTTTAAATTGCGCGCTTGTTAATTATATCGCTCGCCAGTCAACAAATGGCGGCTTTTTCATGCTGGCGACGCAGTCACATCGTCGTACTTCATTCCCCGCATGCCACACAGCTCGTTTTTTTCTGATTAGTTGTGATGGTTGCGATTCACAAATCGCTGTGCGGTTTCCGCTAAGCGGCGATACCAGTTTGGCGTTGGTGCAAAAAGCGATGGGAAATGGCGTCCACCGATCGCTTCCCATGCCGAGTGGCTTCTCGGTACGAATTACAAACGTGCTTTCTGACAATTTCCTCTGCGATTGCTGCATTGCATTGCAAATGCCAATACGTAAATCTGCTCACCTAGTGTAGCTTGGGCCATTCGCATCGTCATCGGGAGTTCGCCGCCGCAAGGTGGGGAGACATTACCAGGCCCAAGCTTGCGCTTCCTGGGTCTACCCTTTTGATGGTGTTGGTGCTGATGTGGCGGTGTTGAGGGTGGATAGTATCCTGGAGATTCACTGCCACGATAGACCATATCCATGGGATCATTGGTGGGATCGCAGAGATCCAGCAACTCATAATGTGGTCTGGAACGGAATTTACTCTTCAGTTAGCCAGATCCTTGGCACTGGTGCGGTGTGGTTTTCATACCTGCAATAGATGAGACCTTCCCTCATCCCAAAGTGGTCTCCTTTCGATAATGGAATACCACAGGACATGCAGGAGAAGCAATGTAGATGGTATACCAGGTCTCTAGCCCTCATTACCAACTCGTTGGCGGATATTCCAGCATGGCATCTGCTACACCTCGTTACGGCAAACATTCTGGAAC
>JAODGC010000007.1:4481475-4515161 GCA_027574925.1 Ecitoglossa quadriceps | reverse complement strand
AGCCCTCATTACCAACTCGTTGGCGGATATTCCAGCATGGCATCTGCTACACCTCGTTACGGCAAACATTCTGGAACCAAAGCAGCGACGATGGTGAAATCGTAAAACTCATCAAATTTGATAAAATGCCATATTAAGCAGTATTACCGGCATTACCGGCATTACCGGCATTAGCAAGCTTATATCACACATGTCGTGGCCGGCAATAGCACTATAAAAAAGTCTAATAATATATTGCATGCTTGCCTCGAACTAAGCATGGTAAATCAATTTATTTTAACGAACTTTTTGTGTACAGCGCATGCGTCGTGCAATTCGCCGCCATTAGGCTTTTCAGCCGCACGCGCGAGCTTTTATGTCGTATAATTTTGTGTAATTGAATTTGCATAATGGGCCACAGTACGGTAATTGAATTGTCGGCACCTCGCTATCAATGATTTCATGTAAAATTGTCTACTATTACACGCATCTATTACGGTTTTATGGGCGTAAATTGATAATTGATTGGAATTTGCTGGACATTATGATGGACGTTAGATGGACTTGTTGTTGGCATTGTTTTTATGAAGCTGCCCCATATTGATACTGATTTTCACTTGGGCTGAGGGAACGTTTTCCATCCATTCATCCATCCAACGATTCTAGTTGAGTGTAGTGTAGTCTCCCTGTTGACATGTGCAAACATTTAGCTGGAAGCTTTCGAGGTGCACGCATGACAACGCGGAAAGCTGAACAATTGCAGCGCATGTGAATAATTGACGAGGATATTCGATACACATTACACCCCTGGTTCGAATTTGCTGGCTGACAAACAACGCGCGTGGATGTTGAAAGAAAGCCACAACCCGCCGAATCAAAAACACGCGCATTCAGAATGTATGCACATTTCGTGTAAAAGTTGAAGACTTTTTTCGTGCGCATGGATTTTATTATGCTCGCACTGCTGCGCCTCGGAAATCCAATTAGTTAGCTGAAAGTTAGTCATAAATTCTATTTTTTCAGGCCGCTGCTTTTTTCGTCATTGAGCCAGAAACGCAGCGACGTAAGAATGCGACGGCGAGGAAATCTCCGAGCGGAAAAAAACATGGAAGCCAATTAGTAGATTTTCTTTTCTTTGCAGCAGCAGTGAGCGCGAGCAAGGATTTTTTCGCGTCGTCTTCAGCAGCAGCTTTGGAAATACTTTATTTACTTTTTCGTTTCGCAGCGTCAGCTCGCTTTTTGCTGCAATTTTTCTTTTTTTGCTCCGTTTGTCTACATTTCGCGATCTAACAACTCTAACATTTCAACAATCCGACAAAGCTGTTTGATATCGAGCAAATTGGATACGCTCACATTTTTCTCGTTGCGCGCCGCTAACGATGTTGTTATCTATTTTATTTGAATATGGACGCGAAATAAGGCTTCTTCCTCATGCGCAACAAGATCAATACTAATTTACTTATTCGTTTCCCATGTGTGTAACACCATTGCTTCTTGAATGGAAGTTGCAAGTCGCATCCGTCATTAGCTTGGAAGATCTAAATCGCTCCTAGACCAGAACACAAGCGGAGCACATAAATTTCACCTTTATATATTACGCCGCCGTTATGGATGGAAGACGAAATAATGAGGAAACATTCTTTGTCCCTGGTATTGATTCATTAAAATTCTACCGATTTTGCTTTTTCAGTGTGCTGCACTCAGTCCACACCTGTTTAGTCACCGCTGGAATTTTCTATTTATTGCATGCGCTTGTCCATTACAAGCAGCACTGAAAGCGATGCACAAAGGCCCAAAGAAATCGTTTAAAAGTCAACATTCATTATTTCAGCGGCGAGTTATGTTCATTCATGAATCGCACTCGATGCGAGTGAATGCAATGGCTGAAGTCAAAAAATTCAAACGGACAATCTATGAATTTCTAATGTAGGCAACCAAAGATGCGCGAAGAAATTGAAGCATTGATTTGGCAAAAATCGGGATATGGTGGACAATGACGATATCACTCTTTCAGATCTACGTCCATCGGAGACCAACAAAAGCTGACAAGTTCACTGCATTCATCGTATGTGCTGTCAGGCCCAGTCAGGTGTAGTCAGCTGGAGTCCCTTTCAGTCCGTGTGTATACTACACTGTACACTCAGAAAAAGCAAAAGAAAGATATAAAGCTTACGAATGTACATGAATGTTGCTTGGATAAAAATAAAGCCTTGCTCGTGCAAGTACAAAAAGGAACAACGTTTAAATCAATGAAATTCGTGCAGATTTAGGCAATTTTTCAAATTACAAGTTATAAAAGTTGCCTATATACAAGTGGACCAACTTTGAAAAATAAACAATATTTCCCGAAGAAAATAACAGATTTGGTCATTTCTTGCGGTATATTTTATCAGGTGAGTCTAACCGATTTGTTACACAAAGCTTGTTGTGTTTGACAGCCAAAGCTCCCCCTTCGAGCTTTCCAGGGAACTTGACCAGCCGGCGCATTTTAATAATTCCTGATCCAACGTACTGATAATGGTTGTCACCATTAAAACAACTTATCTGTATATCAACGTGTCATAACAGTCCAGCAGTTAATGCAATTCAAGCAGTAAAATGTAAATGATTTTCTATCATGCTGATCATTCTACTTACCTTCTTCAATCAGTCAATTTCTAGTACCTTCTTGCTGTACTTTTTGCAATGGTCCAAGATCAGCTAACAAGTTTAATTGGTGTTTGTTACTTTTGCTCTCACCTGTAATAATCCTCTTTGCAATAAATATTCCCATCCCTTGCAAAGCAAGTAAGCTCCGAATCAAGGGGCACATTGCACTCGCAGCATTTGAGGCAATTGGCATGCCATTGTCGGTCGACGGCAAGCAGATAGTAGCGATCGTGGATACGGCCGCCGCAGCCGCCACACGTCGTCAGCTCCAACGCGGAGCCGCCCACGCTCGAGCATGGCGAGCTGCCGCCACGTTCCACCGACTCGCGCTCTTTCAACATGGCGGCGTGAAAGCACGTCCTGCAACAAATCCAAAATTGATGCATTGAATATGCCACGGAAATAAATTGCAAGCATCATTCATTGCGACATGTTGTTTTGGAAACACATTTATTCCACGCTAAACAATTACAATCTATACTTATCAGCTGCTGCAATTTATTATTTCGGCTTATTGTCATTCTCATTTATAAATGTAAATTGCTACAATTTATTGCAATGAATTTTAATTCATATAATGCATTTATTTATTATGCAAATTCAAATATTCCTGATATAAGTATCACTTAATCTTCATCATTTGTTTTGTTCTTTCATAGATACTTAATTATAACGATAGATGGTAACGACAGGGATTAATGGCCCACTTTAGCACTTCATTCCTCTTTAGTCTACGCAACTTCAAGTGATGCAAATGCGATTGCATATTTTAATTTGTTTATATGTATTGATGATGCTTGTGGCTAATTGGTATTTATATTTAAGAGCAATGTAGGCATAGAATGTGTAATCGATGTTGATCTTAATCTAAGCGCATTTATTAAATTCACCTGCTGATTTGTCTAGTAACTAGCAATTAACGTAAATGTTATTAACGGAAGTAAACAAAGTATACATCAATTAGGAATAATTTCCTACTGCAACGTAAATGTTGCTTACGTTTTGATGGCAAAAACAAGTTTAGATTGAGTTTTAGAAGAGATTTGCTTGATTTATTTCACTTGGGTTCATGACAAGTTGCCTATAGTCAGCGTCTGTAATTTGAATTTAATGCAAATAAAATCATTGCAAATCAACTTAATACTTTAACCAGCTCCTATTAACAATTAAAAACAATTTCCACGCATTGTTGCACAATTTGTCACATCTCATTACATTTCCAGTAATTTTTTATCACATTGATCAAATAAAACATTAATTTTTATGGTAGATAAAATTATTGCTAGCAATTTCTCCATACACTTAGCGTCCCATCAATTACACACACAAATTGAAAATACATGTAACATCCACTAATTTGTCCAACTTACTAATTGCGCACACAAACCTTACAAATGCGTCACTTCCACAACGCGAATGTACATCACAACCAGTTTTTAGCATCATACATTGTGGAAGTACACCATTTATTAATGGGTGTACTGCCATGTTAATTGCAATTACAGTTTAATGAGTAAATTTGATCATATGTTTCGAAAGTAAGCGTCATTTCCACAATTTCCGATGCAGTTTTTTGTATGCTTTCAATCACCTTCAGCATTGCGTTGAATTGTTTCGTGCGAATGTCAGAGAAAAGTAATTTGTTCGTTAGCCAAGTGCAAATCGGCTTTTCAATGTGTTGCTGTCGCGCGATCGTCGATCGTTTGTTTTCTCTGGCATCGTGTCGGGCTATAAATCGGCGTATTGCATGATGGTGTTCGTTCGTTAATTGATGTTGTAATTACGCGAATACCTGCGATTACGGGCGCATTGCGCTTGCAGCTCGACATTCGACAAGAGTGTAAGTAATTGCAGTCAGCGTATGTGGTGAATTTCATTTGATCTTAAATTTACTGCAAACCAAAGTTAAGTGAATTCAATGAATTGCAATTAAGCAACAAAATGATTTCCATTCACACTAGTTGCTTTCTGTATGCTTTAAATCGTTAGATTTCATAGCAATTCTCATTCTTGTCAAGTCATTTTATAAAGAATTTCTCACTTGAAAAACACTTCTGACTACTTGACGTCTTTGCCTAGCATCGCATCTCCTCTTTGGCATTTTACCTTCTTCTCGTGAAGAAAATTCAAGCGAAATCAACTTCAAAGCATTGCCACTGTTCCCAGAAAGGCAAAGACCATAGAGTCGCTCCTCCATTTATTAATTAAGGCATTAATCAACAACACTCTAAGGTTTTACACAATTCCAGCCCAATAATGAGTCCAGAGTAAACAATTTTGATGAAGATTTATACCTCTGACAATCAACGAAGAGCGGTAATTGAAATTTGCTTGAAACAGACTTGCAAACCCATCGCAGATGAATTAACGTATTAATGCATTACACACTCAATCAAAGGAAGATCCAACAAACGATGGTTAACGGTGTGCGTCCAAGTTATGCACCCTTCTTGTATGCTGATTACACGCTCGTGGAATCACGAATCACTTGTACATGCGTATACGAACATTCTTTTTCATCATTGCGCTGTATTTGCAGTGCAGCAAAGAAATTAACTCATTGATGCATAATTTCGTGCGACCACCGCACTAAAAACGGAACAAATTATTGTTGGGAGCAGGAATGAGGCAAGCAGTGTTGTTATGGATAACATCCGTACATGGGCATGATGGGATACACAAACAAATAATATATAGCAAAATATTAAAGGGTTTTAATTAGTTAGCAAGTAACTAAGAAGATTGGAATGGCAGTGAGGTAGGCAACTTAATATACTAATGTATTACCTTCCAATCAAAGAAATCCTATGCAAATCCGACTCAAGCCACACAGAGAGCACAGTTTACACTTGAAACCATCAAAGGTCCTTCACTGGATCAATGTATCATTTAGTTCCTGTTAGCACCTGTTTTTTGGTTCTTTTGGAATAATTGAATATCAAGTCAATTGCACGTCAATAGTTTGACAGAAAGCTCCAACTGGCACTCTTTTTTTCCTAGTTGGCAAGCACTGCGGAACTGTCTGTGAAACCCTCTTGTCACTCCGCAGCCCAACGCAGACTGTGGCCCACTGTCCTAGGCCCCCGTTAGAATGATAGAGTGGAAGGTAGGTGGTAGTAGTGCGGCGCCAAACTTTCCGACGGTGCCGACGCAAACGACTGCGACATTCGTGCGTTGAGCGGTGGGTCGCTGCTGGCATCTGGACCAAGGATGCTGGGCTCGTGTTGGTCCTGAGGCCACGCCTTGCGCGATCGATGCGCTCCGCCCAACAATCCTAGATGTGGACATGAAGAGCGCAAGCGTTGAGTTTCCCACTCCGAAGTTCGCCTAGAATCCAAGTAGACGACATGTACTAGACTTCTGGGATGTCCCAACTTGGTTTCATCAACATTTTCTGCCTAGCGCATACAGATCATCACAAAACTCAATGTGAAGACATCTATCTCTCAAGTCGGGATGAACATTCCTGCATGTGGGAAACTTGCTCAATTTTTAATCGTCCTCGCGTTGTTTGTTTTACCCAATTAAATGATGTCGTAGGTAATTTTAGTACATATTTTACAGCCGCTTTATAATTATAACAGCGACGCAGTCATTGATCAAGCGGTCGATCAACGCGCCCGACCAGGCATGCAGGCAATCAGTGGATTTTCAATGCGCATTTTTCGCGCAGCGCCATTTATTAGCCGGCTGCCCCGACGGGAGCAGTTTGCACGCGCTCCTTACATAATTAATTAGAAAAATACGCCGCTCGGTGGCGTATAATTGGTTGTAAAAACTCGACGAATGCGTAAACTCGCACATTGGCATTCGTTTGCTCTTTTTCGGTGACTCACTTCAATCCCAATCTGTGGCAGCTAAAGAATTACCTTCACATGGCATCCCAGCAGGTGGCGTTAGTTGACATGCGAAAGTTCGCTAATATCCAAGCTAATGTAGCGTGGAAATTGTCATACGAGCAATAAATTTCTAATGCGACAGGCGACGTGTTCTAAGTCCTGTCGGGCTTGAATTCGTCCGGGTTATTTATGAAAGCTCGGCTCTGCCGGCGTGTCACTTAATAAAGCGCCAGGGCATGTCGCACCACTCGCTTTGAGACACACGAGATTTCCGATTCTGCACACGCCTCCACATCTTCCTGCCTGGCGCAAATCTCCAGCATTATGTCAGCATTTGATCCCTGGTGAAATATGAAGAGATTTATGATGTATTTGTTGATTCTCTGTAGCTTAATACCCAAATGCAAACAAAGAATGCAAATTCTCAGAATAATTAAGCAACATTCCGCATTTTTGCTTCGTACCAATGCATTCTGAAACGAATTTGTAGCATTTGTTGAGTGTGAATGAACACTGTAACTTGTCAGCGTCACGTCACTTGGAAATAGTTGTCTTCGGGTTTTTTATGCGCTTGATTCTTTGCATATTGCCGGGGCAGATGAGCTGTGGCTTGACGAATTCGTCGTCGGGTACTTTCAGTCATCGATACGCAACAAGGGGCCCTTTGACAACATCGCCATCGAGCCGGTTGATGTTAGTTCCGCGTCTTCGGTGACTTCTGTGTGCTGGGGATCGAGTTTCACCGAATGTTTTTGGTGTTTTGCGGTGGTGTAGGCTTTTGTTTTTGCTAGTCGTGAGACAACATGGATTATGTCTGGAAGGTCTCAGATCATATTACAAGCAAATCAATGGGCTATATTTACAAGTCAACCAGTTTTCTGCAGCCAACTGATGTTTTGCAAAGATCTCAAACGCACGTAGTAACTTTCAAATTGGTACACATGTCCCCTCTCTTTCTACATCTACTTCTCGCTATCCGCATATGCTGGTCCAGCATATGTTGCTCACTAGTAGGCTAGTATTGGGAACATTTCCCTCAAGCGTTAAGGGTCTCCCTGGCCCCCAACGACTGGTCATTGTGGTAGTGAGGCGCCAGTCGTCGTGGTCTGTGCGAAACAATGCCAGACAAAGACATTTATTGCCGACAGCAGCGTCGCACCCATCTCTATGCGAGTATACAATGTGACCAGAGGAAAACATGGAAAATCACACCTAATGCTGCTTTTTTATGACTCTCAATTCCATGCGAGCATGTGGTGAGGGTGCGAAGTGTATCACGGTGTTTCTCGTATTTTTTTCCTACATTTTTAAGGGTGCAAATGTTCCACATCCAACCAACTCGTGCAACATGATTTTATACCGTTTGCTCACTAATGGCTTGACTATTGTTAAGGGCTGTTAATGATTCTGTTCTAACAACAGTCGGTCAAGGGAGAGAGAAGAAGTTTTTTGGTGTTTTATGCTTTCACACTTTGTCCACCAGCTCGTGAGAAACCTGTCTGGATTGCTTTGTGGAGATTGGATATTGTAATTCGTTTGCTATTTGTGCGGTTCGTGGAAGTGGAAGCGAAAGAGTTAAATATGTGGGATGTGGGTGATTTAAGTAATTTTTATCGCTCGCATCAGATAAGGCGAAAAGTGAGTTATAATATGAGGTGCATGCGGATGGACTTCGTGATCTTGCTGTGGTCGCCGGGAGTTGGAGGCCCCATCAGCGTCCGTCGCGAGATGACAGCATGCGGTGTGACCTATGACATGCGAGGTGCGCGCAGTGCTATCTTGATTCCGGCACACACGTAATGGCATTCCGTCTGTCCATTCCAATGGACATGGACATGAGTATCTCACAAACGCACCACGGACAAATTTGTATTTTATACAGGCCCTCACAGGCCCTCAACCAGAGTACATCTTCATGCGGAGCTGTAAAAGCTCTGCTCCTGGCGTCGAATTGATTCAGCGGCTATTGCGGATGGCCCTGTATATACTACACATGCTTCTTGCTTGTACCCTGTCGCTACTCGCTACCATCCTGCATCAGGACGATGATATCAGTAAAATATTGCATTTCAACCCACATTAACTCCAGCTCTTTACAGGTCTTCATTTTTCGGGATTTCACATAATAATAAAGAATTAACATTTTATTAGCATGGCAAATAAGATAACATTTTTGAGATGCTCGCAAATTAATTACGCTGGCATCATAAATAAATAAACTATATTGTTACAGGTCCTCGAGGAGATGATTTCGGCAGCAAACCCACTGCCAAAAGCTGTAAAAAGTTTATTACGATACTCAAGGTTATTGTAAAACGAACTTAAGTGAAGTATAAAAGGACTTAAGTAGGGAACTGCATAAAATTAGGTTCATAAGCTAAATATAAACAAATGCTATTTGGAGAAAGCTGCATCATCGCTACTTACGGCTGTAAAAGTGGCAAGAATTAAATCCGGCTCTTTAGTAATTAACATCAGATAGGCGATGGCATTAAATGCAGCGACATGCAAGCTGATTCTATGAACTTCTCATCCAGCGCTTGGTTAGGTGATGACCACAGCGCCATCTCGTGATTAGGACTATTGAGGAAGCAAACAAAATGCTGATAAGGAGTAATAAATTTCGATTACTACGAACTTGTAATGATCATTTCGTCCATGTGAAAAATACTGAGTGAGTAACAAAACGTAATTTTATAGTTTAATTAAAATTGTGAATGCAAATTGTGGCGCAAATTAGCGATGGCAATTGCGCCTCTTTGGCCAACTTGTTGTCCCCGATAATGATTTTGTTTAGTGCAGATCGTATCAGAATCAACATTGTCCGTTTAACGTACTTGCCACGTTCGCCATGGAACAGTCGGGGAGCTGACTTATACTACTGGTATTGTCGCGGTGGAATATTAATTAAATTTAACTGTTTTAATTAAATAAATATCACGCAGAGCAGCACATCGATGGCTTTCCGCTCGCGCCGCATGCGCGCCTCATCATTATCGTAACAAATGGTAAATTATTGACGATTCTAATGGCAGAATCGCTTCTGTTGATGGCACAGCAATGCGGGGCAAGCGTGAGGAGTTGATTGCAATTGGAAACGAAGGGGAACATGTCACAGGATGGAAATGGCAGCAAAACGCTTTCAAGATGTGGGAGATTGTGTTATATGCATCTCGACTTAATCTCCGTACTAATCTCAATGTGTGCATCTCTTGTGAAGATTACGATTATGAATATATCAAATATCCACCGACTTCAGATGTAATTTACACGTGAAGAAACGTCCGTCGGCGTCCAACTCAGCGGGTGGCTTTTTCCGCCGTACTTACCCACTTGCATCACACCAACATTTCTTCGCCTCCTCAACATCTCTAATCCTAAACATGAAATGCACACAAGATAAAAAAATCAAATGAAAAGATTTGCTACGCTTCTTCGAAGAAAGCGACGTTACATATGTCAGCAGACTTATATCTTCTTCATGAAACGCTGAAAATATGAAGACGTCGGGGAATTACCGCGTTCCATGCGTGTTACCACATTTCATCTAGCGTAATTTCTAGACAAATTACAACTGTACAAGATGTGCACATTCATCAGTGAAACATGTCCACGAGTGTAAGGAAAATGAGAAGAAATCATCGCAATTCTTATCATAGAACGTTATGTTGTAATTGCTCTGTTTTCTGACAACACGCAGTAATTGCCACTTCGTCCTTTACGACACAGAAGGCAATTAACTAAATTAACTAAGGCAAGAAAAATACGAATTTCAACCACATCACCGCCTGGATTACGTCGTGCAATTAAGAAGTCACTGTGGCTTGTTAAACAAAACTCAACCAGTGAGAAAAATTCTCGCTCTCTAAGTAGGACTTTATTTGACAGGTGACAGTTCGTAATGACAACAACACGCCTATCGTCTTACTACGACACTTTTTGCGTACAATTTATTATCGTTTTGATACTGCTTAGTTCTAGACAGTGGCGACAAATAATGAACCATCCGGATGTGTCCTGGCGGCGCTTCCCGAAAGCGAGGTAAACTTCATCAACCTAAATCATCTTGATTTATTCTAATGAATTTATTTATATGCACTTTGAAAGAACAAGCATTGTGGCAGCGCTTGAAGTATGCATATTTAATCATCATCAATGCCTCTCGTTGGTGTGGCTCTGTTTGTTTTTAAAATGGAAATGAGGTAAATAACTCAAACCTGGAACCATTCCTGCTCGCTTCGGGGATGATTTGGAGTGTCAGGTGTGCACGGGGATTTATGGTCGTGGCCGACCCACCCACTTCCACGTTAATATATTATCCAGTTGTGGAGTGCGCCAAGGCGAAATGTTCTTCGGGGGCGCCGAGAAGAATTTTAATGACGCGCCAGCATTGAAAGCGTAGGCCTGCACAAGTCGCATTCATAAAATGCGCACTCTTTGCTAGTGATGATGGAGAACAGGCAAAGGATCTTTGGATGAATGAATTTTTCATATTTCTAGTCCTCAAGCGGAGGGAAAATACAAGAAACAAGAATTACAGATTTTGGCATGGTACTGATTCCCAGAGTGAGAAAATAATTTTCATTTGTCAACTTTTAGCGTTCATAAATACTGTGTCTTGCCATGATGGAGGAAATATTCGTTTAGCAAGTAATAGGAAATTTTCCGTAGTAACTTTATCCTATAAACAAATCATTGTGATATTAATACTTTACAAGTTATAATCCAATAAGTAAAAGTTTCTTAACTCTCTCCACTTCAATTTTCCGCTGTTCATGTTGAGCGCACTCTAGTGAGTGTTTGTTTGAAGCATCCAATCATAACCTCGTTTGTATTATAAAGTCCACTTAATGTACACCATTCGAATTTGACTTTAATCTGATGAAAAGCGCATGAAATAATGGAAGAAACCTCAATGGAAAAAAGCAAATTTTAATGACTGCGCAAAATTGCAAGTAAATTATAAAACCAAGAAACAATCAACATTAAAACTTGATAAAATGATTAAAATATAAACACATGAGCACATGAATAAGTTAACGTACAAATACATTAACATGATAATCTTCTTATAATCTTCACTGCCTAGGCATGATTATTCATTCGAATGTAAATACGTCATGAAATAAATCAAGTTTATATCGCTATTAACTCATTTACGAATATAAATAACTAATTTCAAAGATAATCAAGTCCGACACCGCCATAACATGCAGATGTAAAAAAGGAAATACAAGTTGAAACAAGAAGACAAAAAGGATAAAATGAGCTTAGCTCGAAACAAAATCAATTTTTCTTTGGATTACTCACGCATTGAATCAATCTTAGAATTTCTAGCTATGTCTTCATTATTTGCTATTTACTCCCCGCATGCCACCCCTTGGATGTCCCAGATTGAAATAGATGTTCGACGGTAATATCTAAATGAATTTCTTTACATAATCCACCCGCATGAGAAGTAATTAAAAAATTGTAATTTCAAATATAAATCAGCTTGCACGCATCCTGTAGAGACAGATAACCACACTATTTACGATTCCGACGGCGGTAATCCCCTGTAAATGCGGTAAATGTGAGCAGGTTCATATTTGAATTATCTAAGTGGATAATTTTATTCATTGCTTAGAGTTGCCTGCAGCCGTGTAAGCATTGTTTCCGCAACAGCCTGCATATTTATTCCCTTCGCGCGCTGATTTCACGCCGGAAAACTCGGCTAAAGTTAAATATCGCTAAGTACGTAATGGCCATCAGGGTGGAACCAGATTGGGATCGCGCGGACGAAATTACAAATTACTAACTGTTACCATGAATTGAATTGTTTTTTCGGAGGTTTTACCGTTTGCTAAATGGGTATAGATATAGATATTCATTAATTGGTATTCTATGCAAACAGACTTTAAGATGGAATTTGTTTTCTGTGCATTTTCCATTGGGTAGAGAAGAAGTTTCGAATATGGAGAGCATGGTATATTACAATTTCAATGTTTCTTGGGATATTTCTATATAGTTTTTAGTATTTATTAAAAAGTCTTTGGCTTGACATTTTTCTTTGCACGAAAAATAACGTACCTAAAATAGTTTTGTTTGGATAAAGTCCATACGGTGCATTTCACCAATGCATTGGAATTAAAAAAAAAAATTAAATCCAACTTAAAAAATTTTAAAGAATCATAACTAATTTCGATTCTACTATGTTGGCACTGTGTTTTCGATTTTTCTTCTTTTCCTTGCTCCGGTTTGTTTTTATTTGTTTCAAGTTGTGATTGAAATTGAATATTTGTACCTCCACCCACGCTCCGGCCACAAATTACGAAAGCATCGGCCGCCACCGCCGACAGGATAAAAGGACAATAAAACACAGCGCAGGCGAACGCATAAACAAACATTGCGAAGGGCCGCAACTGACGATAAGTTATGAGCAACGCGCGCCGCTGGTCGGCCGCGGCGTTGAAAAGTGGAAAAAATCGCCCAGCTCACCTCAATGAGAGAAACGAGGCAAAAAAGCTGACGAATGGCTCGCCTAAAGAAAGTCATAAATTGCGTCGCACTGGATCCCGAGCGCGGCCCCAAAAGGGATGGGATTCAATTTGTAAACCAATTTCACTCGCTGGTAATAAAATATATTGGTTTTTGGGCAGCACAGCATAGCGCACTACGAGCAGCAAATGAGCGCGGCTTGAGCGGGCATTATCATATGTAAATATTGAACAAACATTTGAAGGCATAAAATTAATTAACTTTGGCCAACACCCTGTAGCGATGAGATTTATGCGAGCGTTAATGTTGAATGTTTACGAGATGGTTAATTCCTGCGACTGTTAATTGTGACTTTGATGTGATGTGTGTGGTATAGATCACAGTGGACATCAAAGCAGCCGCAGGATTCGAATCTGTTTAGATGTTTGGAAAAGCATCGAGAGCAAGAAATATTAGTTAGGTACACTTACATATGATTGATTGTGAAATGTGTGACCTTCTCTGGTCTTAACCAATTGATTTTTACCCAGCCAAGGGTTAATTGTAGGTCCATTTGAAAGGCGATATTTACGAGTGCAGTCGAATTTCAAACGGCGGAAAGCGCGTCGTAAGTTTTCGCGGTTTAATGAAGCCCATCGCCTGTCGCGACCGCCCAACATTGCTTTCCAATTAAAGCTCGCTTGATTTCCTTCCTGCGAGGTGTGAGCCGTTCTCGGATGGCGCCAGGGCGGCTCGAAGACGTTTCGGATTTCACACTTGTGCTGTGTTTGCTCCGTCATAAATCTAAGAAGGGCACACATAATGAAAAACATTGGGAAGCAAAGTAAATCTATGCAAGCACAAAGTTATCTTTATCGGCACCACGAGATGGCGCAGTGGGACAATTGGTACATCTGCGTGTCATCTGAGAATGTCCTTCTTCTCCAGTCAATTGCAGTCAATTATCTGCAATTAGTGATCTCGTGACACATGCTGTTTGCTCTGCTGAGGTTCTTGCGGCGTGTGGACAATAACAGACCACGAATGACAGTAAAACGCAGCAACACAGCGATCACTTCCTGTGCACGCCATCTTGTTGTAGGCTTACAATGCTCTAATTATAATCATCTTCGTTTTGTTATAATTCAAATAATTTGAAGCCGCATTGCGACGAATTACACAACCAGTGATTTGCGCTCACTCCTTGCTTGTTTTTTCTTCGACTTATTTATGAATGAGCGGCGAACACATAAAATTGAATGGACATAATGACACTTCCTGCATGCTGTGATCCACCCACAACTTGTGGTTGGTTTTAGCAGCAAATTGTCAACACAATTCACATTGCAATGGCGTTGTATTATTCATATGCATGTGGCACTGGAAGGCATTGATTCTTGGGCCGGCTCCAATTATATTATTTATTTAAAAATTAGAAATTGTAAGAATACCTGCTGAGCGCAAGTACAATTAGCGCACCTACTTGGAGAGGATAATAATCGGATTCGAAGGTGATGAGACGCCCCTGGCTTCCGAGCGGCAGGCGAAAGGAGGATAATAATAGGTCTGCTCTTTGGAAGACTTCTGGACTTGATACAAAAAGAAGAACCGAGATTGCATACTAAAAGAGGCATAAAAAGCGTTACTACGAGTGGGTCATTTTAATAATTTCCTAAAACAAGGCACAAGTTTTGAGTGATTTTTCAACACCATACCTTTGTCATATCATTCAAAGGTGTTTATTACTATAGATCATAATTACAGCCAATTGATTTAGCTTGAAAATATCAAAACACATGCAGTGCTTCCTTTCTTGTTGCAGCTTGTGTGGTGCAAGTTGAAACTGCATCACAGGTGAGAATAAAAGTGGTGGAGGGGAAGTCCAGAATCTATAGCTGAATTGCACTGTGTTTGTAAGGTTTTGAAACAACTGAGGTGATGGCTGGACATGTCGAATCCAATCTGGAATACAATGGGTCCGTAAGGTGCTGCCACCATACACACCAGCAGCGGAACTACTTTTGATTGTCAACAATTCCCACTGAAACTATGAACAGTACCACTATTTTCCTCTCTATTTCTTAAGACCAAATATTATGTCTATTCAAGCGCCGACTTTGCAATTAAGACATTTTTTAGCACTTTGCATCCCAACAAATGCTGTAAAGATGCTTGCAACAATCATTAAAATCGATTCAGCCGCCGCCACAATCGCGATGTTATTCGGAATGCTCAAGCAATGAGTGCAATGAGTGATGTGTGCCGTGCATTCACCATTTTCCCCATCATGCCGCTTTTTGTGCTGCCGCCGCTCGGATGTGATGACATCGCCGGATTGTGCTCCCTGGCTACCTTATATAGCAATGCAAGCAAGGTAAGATGGTTAAAAAGCGGCCGGCTGTCTGATTGATTTGCCGGTGGTGACTCCTCAAACTGCAGCGACTGTTTATGTACAATTAGAGAGCATCATTAATCATCATTCGTTCAAGGAGATTCTATCAATGTAGATACAATTTTTATTTAATTTTTTTCTTTCCTTCGTAAGCTTGGGCTAGCTTTCGATTGGGCTAGCAAGATTACTATCATAGTTGCAAATGTTGGAATGTCAACAACCAAGTTAAATATCCAAAGAAGGTTTTCTCCCTAAAAAAATGCGGATTAGTATTCGAAAGGTGTCGACATTGTGTAGCCCATGTGGATAAAGAAAGCAGCAAGTCACGAAAGAAGATGCTGTGCGTTTTGTTCGCGAGCAGCTTGCCCGTCCACCACGTTTGTTTTGTCGACAGCGCTGAAAATCATTTACATCTCTTACAGCCCGCGCGACGCTCACACCTTACACACTTGGCTTACACCACACCTGAGAAGGGACGTGCTGTTCCCAGCAGAAGAAATAAGATGCAGGGAGCCGCTGCAATGTTCACGATGTTTCATTCCCACCAACAAAGCAGTAAACAGACTACGACGACATGTTGTGAAGTGCCATACATTTTACAACACCAGCAAGAACTCACTGCTAGCAGGGGCACTACCTAAGAACCACCAACCTGAAATGCCCCACCAAAGACACCCACAAGGCAACAGAGTTATTAATATTATATGATTTGATTTGGACCATTAAGTCCTTAATCTCTGCTGAGATACAATCACCAACGATGGTATCGAAAGCAGAGCAATGTGAAGATTCTGTTGGTCATCATCTCATTGTGTCTTCAAGATACAACTGGTCTGAAAACAGTTGATTTTGCTGAACAAATCTTCACGCTGTGATGCGTCTCTGACTGCTACTTTTACACTGAGCTCTTTCAACGGTTGTATAACAGTTTTGGCTTAGTTTAAGCCCAATTTAAGATGTTGGGGATTAGTAAATGTGGTAAGAGTTTCTTGACACCTCCGAGATGCAATTCACAGTGCTTTACACGTTTGAGAAGCTTTGTAGTGCTTCTCTCTAGAAATTGTGCAGCTGAAATGATTATTAGCAATTAGTGTCGCCAGAATTGAACCACGTGGAATATACTATATCCGTACACAATATGTCGATCAATCTGCTTGGAAAATGGCAGCAATTATTAACAGGGTTATACTTCCACGTGTTCAATGAGCTTAAAGATCTAACGATGTGGAGAGCACCTGCTTGCTGGTAATTTATGTCCCTTGGAATCAGGTGCTTTCTGTAGGGTGTAACCTAGTAACTCTCAAAGGTGGGAAGGTAGCAGTTCCTATTTTACTCTCTTAGCTTGATGATTTGAATCATATCCATTTCATTCCCACATCTTTTTTCTGACCTCTGTACTTGGTCTTGAGTTGGTTTTTTCCCAAGTATTAAACAACCATCAAAAACCAGGAGATGAAAAGGTCGACGGGGCGTATTGCACAAAGGTACTTGTCGCTGGTATTACTCCTGATCCCGGATATGTTTTGTGCGTTTTGTAAAGGCGGCCGGCCGGCGCCCACCCCTGCATGCACGTGCCTGACACGCTCGTAATGTAAACCCATTCATTAGCGCAACCACAGGGAAAAATCCCATGCGTCTACAGCAGGGTTAATAGGGGGCTGGTGCGTGATCGGACCATAAAACACGCTGATGATTTCAAGGATTTTAGGGGGTTTGAGAGAGGTATTACTCTCATTAAGCTGCAGGATCGTGATTTGATGATGTCTAACCTCCATGCTTCTAGCTACTTGCTGCTTGGGCTGAAGAGCTGAATAATTGGTCGGAGCTAGTGTTGGCTTTATTTTGGCACTGGTCTTTCCTGGCTAGAAAAGCTTGCTTTCTTGTAATTTGTGATGTAAAAAAGAAGGCCGCAGTAAATTAAATACATAAATTTCCATTCGGGCCGCACAGGTCGCGCTCGCAGGGGGCTCTGTTTCGGGCGCACCCGGTGCCCCGCGCTTCAAAGGCCCCCTCCCGACTGTTTTATCGACGCAGCGCGGACGAATGATAATTACATGACAACACGTGGTTTATCGTTTTGCATTCGGGCGCATGCCGGCGGATTTACGATGAGAACCCAACGTGCACGCAGTTGGACTCGGCGCACCGCCAAAGCCAAGGTGGCTGACTCCATGTGGGGCATGGATTTCGATTATGACCAATGTTTATTTACCACCTATACCACATGCATACACTGCGCAACTTGGAGAAACCTTCGAATTCTGGAAAACCTACGATGAAGATGAATTATGAGCTAAGGTTTGGCGACGGCAGGAGAAATTGAATTGTCACTTGAAGAGTCAACTTGTCCCATTCTGGTAAACCTCTAGGGGAGACAACTATTGTTGCTTTGCCGACACGAGGCGTAAAACTAGCGGATAATATTGCACCACCAAAGTGTATGTCATCACGATATAACAAATGTGTGTACTTTTTGCCGCACCCCATGCTCCCTAATTACGCCAATTTCACCCTCTAACATGCGCTGAACATGACACTCATCCTGGGAGTCAGACATCATTGAGTGGCAAATAAAGCGCAGCGAAGGGAAATCGATAAACGTCTCCCGATTCGAGTGAAACTTCAAATAAGCGAAGCTCGGCATTATTGAAAATGGCAAAAATCAAGCGACAATATAATTTTATCGCTTGATTGTTAAGCTGGTCGCAGGAATCGTTAAATTTTACAACGGAAATTAATTCCGCGCACACATTTCGCCCAAAAGAGTGGCAATGATAATAAAGATACATTGGCGGCACAGGCCGGTGGGTTTTAATAGGCTCGCAAAAAATATCCATTTTCATAAATCATTTTCGTTTAGTGCGCTTGCAGGCCGATCGCGATTGGCGCTTTTTAACGATGTCAAATGATCATCACGCGGCAGGCAACAACGAGGTGCCGTTATGCAAACCAATCAAAGACAATCGAATCTATAATGGCACCGAAATCGACTGGTTGCATAACGATCAAATGTGGCGCCACTGTTGCAACCTCAACGAAATCAAATTCACCTCAAATTGATTAAATTAACCAGCTCCTGATAACCATCAATCATCGCACTAAGTGAATCGAATGATTGCATCCCTTGATAATACCAGTAGCATATGCTTTCACTTGAAGCGCCCTCGACTTCATCCCCTTTGGAGGATAATCCGCGCAGACGGCATTGCTAACAAACCACCCCTTGTGCGAGCCGCCTAAAGCCCCGAAAAAATCCCAACATGATCTACTGTGACAGCAGCGTATTAACTCGCATTGTCGCTAATTGAATGGCTGATTTCCACCAGAGCGTATCAGAGAGAGGGCATCTCAGGCTCTCAAGTACCAAACTACCCCTTGACGTTGCTAATAAACAGAGGTCGCTAAAAATGACATACGTGCGACAATTGAAGCTGCGAGATTGAATGGAGTGATGTATGTTTTGTTCAAATGACTTCATTAACACTTTTTATAAGATTTAATGGGGTTGCAAAAATGGCTTTAACTGGTGTGGTTGTACACAAAATTAACTACCATTGTCATTGGTAGGAGACATAATGGTTGGTTATTGTTGATAATGATACTTTTTTTTTGCTTGTTTTTGATGAGGAACGGGGTTGGTGGTAGGCAGTAAGATTATTTCCGTGCGGCGTTAATTATCCAGGGAAATCAAAGCACGTTGTGGTTACAATGCGCAAGCATTACATTCGTACATTTTGGAAATGAGCAGATGTTCGAAGTGTAATACTCGCATTACTATCCACTATCAACTGTGTCGTGAACAGGAGGGAGATTGTAATCTATGAAGTACAATAAACCGCTTGACATCTTAATAGCAGCGTTTTAAGCTGTCGAAAAACAGTTGGAAAGAAAACTAATTGAAACCGGTCGTAAATTTACTCACGAAACCTTTACGAAGTTTCAAACTGCTACAATATCCATAAAAAAACTGCAAATGTTACTCAAGCGTCGCCATCTAGTTGTTGACACAAGGACACTCCATTGAAGACAAACCGAAAAAGTCCATTTTTGCTTGCTGCGATAAACTCAAATCATATTTTCTGGAAAATTAAAAGAATCAATTTGTCTCGGTATTTGCGCTAATTGAAACCGGTGGTAAATTTACTCACAAAACCCCTAGAAAGCTTCAAACTGCTACAATATCTATAAAAAAACCGCAAAAAATACTCAATTGTCGCCATCTAGCTGTTGACACATACACATTCTCTTAAAGTCAAAACAAAAAACTGAAAATTTACTTTGAGAAACTCAAATCGTATTTTCTGGAAAATTAAAAGAATCAATTTGTTTCGGTATTTGCGGTAATTGAAACCGGTCGTAAATTTACTCACAAAACCTTTAGGACGTTTCAAACTGCTACAATATCCATAAAAAAAACTGCAAATGTTACTCAAGCGTCGCCATCTAGCTGTTGACACATGGACACTCCATTGAAGACAAACCGAAAAAGTCCATTTTTGCTTGCTGCGATAAACTCAAATCATATTTTCTGGAAAATTAAAAGAATCAATTTGTCTCGGTATTTGCGCTAATTGAAACCGGTGGTAAATTTACTCACAAAACCCCTAGAAAGCTTCAAACTGCTACAATATCTATAAAAAAACCGCAAAAAATACTCAAGTGTTGCCATCTAGCTGTTGACACATGAACACTCCATTGAAGTCAAATCGCATAACTCAAATTGTACTTGTTAGGAAATGAAAAAAATCAACTTGTCTCCGTATTTACGCAGCAAATAATTGTTTGACTCCCTTATCCTTATATCCTTCTCTGGGCATGATGCGCATCTGTTTGAATTGGCTAATTTTATTTGGTTTTCTTTTGTGTCATAATCACTTGTGTCAATATTAACCTAGCCCACCCCAAGTTTAAACTGGCGTTGTCGCGCAAATAAAGTGTACTCATGCGTGCAAAAAGTAGGTGTTCGTTGTTTAGAGCCATTTCCAGCTGAAACGTGGAGGGCGCTCTAATCTAATCCACTATCAATATCAGAAAGCAAACAATGGCGCTGCAAATGTACACATGTGCCACTCTAAGGAAATAAAACAGTGCTGGGCTTTGCACAGGCTGGCAACTTGAATTTCCGCATTGTATGGTCTTGCATGGTGCAGCAATTAATAGCATCACATATGCATTCGAGTATGATGAACGTGAGTAATGCGATGCACAAGCGCGTCGACAACGGCACGTACGAAAAATTCCGTTCGCGTCGCCATAAATGGCGCAATTTTAATAATTTTCAGCCATCGCCGCATAAGTGCATAATAAAACAATAAAGATAAGCATCGCTCGTAATTATTGTATGCGCCAGTGATGCATCTAACGCAAACAATTCGCGAGTGTGACAGTTAATGTATACTAAACATCCATGTTCTTTGCGTTTTCATTTTTTCCCGGCGTTGATGGCGTTGTTTGTAATTAGAAATAAAACGTTGGGTTTGATGAGCGCGACACAATTAACAAGTGGAAAGAAGGAGGCAGGATGTGAAAGTTTCGTTGGTGCTCGGTGCTTTTTAATAATTTCCACCAAATCAGAGACATCGCAGGTATGGCTGAGGCTTGATGATGCTTGCTGCCCAGAGATCTAATCTGGTATTTTCACCTTTCAGGATCGGCGCATAATGCCAAAGTTTATTGTTGCTTTTTATATACTTTTGACTGGCTATAGTTGATTTAATGTCCACCTGTAGCACATGGTGGTAAAAATGCTACCGTTTGCCGATTTATCACCGCATTCCGCATTTAAAAGCCGAAAAGTGCATCGAATCGACGCGCGCGCGCGCGAGTCAGCGTGTACGTGTTTACGATTTTCAATAATTTCCAATCGTAAAACGCGAGTTAGGCAACGAGTGTGACGTTATCAGCAATCGTCAAGCGTTCAATTTATTGCTCGTAAATCGGCGACGCTCAAGTAATGACTAATAAATTTTACTTTTTCGGATTTCAAATGCACGAGATGACATAAAAAAAACTGGACGCCGTTTTGATGACAACAACAACGCACGTAGTGAGCGTGCTCGTTCTGAAAGTTGGCCATAATCCTGTGGGGCTTGTTCCAATTGCATGTGCATACACATGTTCAACACATGTCTATTCTTCACAGGAATCTTGCTTCTCGAGAGTCCACAGTCGTTTCATTTGATTTTAATGTGGGACCCATTTGCATGCGCCGTTGATTGATGCTTGTCACTGACCCGTTCATTTTCAGTAGTTTGTGGGATAAAATGTGTGCTGTGGAAGCACAGGAAAAATTCCTATTCAGTTGTGCCGTGCTCCTGTTGGTGCGTACACAGATCTCAACGTGGAGTTGCTGCTTTTCAGCTTTGGGCAGTTTAGTGTTGTTCAGTGAGCAATATGTTTTCAAATTCCCATTGACTCGCCTGCCTTGTGTCGCTGCTCTTGCCTCCTGTCAAACCGTTAATTCCACCCGCCAACCGCGAATTGTCTCCCCGCCTGCAGCATTTCGGCGAACGCCACATCCTCGGATGTCACGATCGGCACAAAATCCGATTACGCCACGCTCGGGCATTTCTCGTTAATGATGTGAAGTCGGCGCTGCGCGCTTTTGTGATGGCCTGTGACGAAAAATCCAGACATGCCGTTGATTTATTGCGCCCGCGCTGCGCACAGGAAGCTCCTTGTTTCAGCAGCGCGACTGTCATTAATAACGAACACGTTGCACGTACACGCAACGAGAGCAGAACCGAATGAAATCTTCCAAAACGCAGCACAAGCACAGCGAAGACGCTCTAGAAACAATAACCGCACTCGGCATACAGCGAGCGCCAGAGAAATCGTCCACACACGCCGTCGATAAATCTCAATCAGGTGTAATTAATTTCTCACGGGCACATTGCGAACAATCGCAGCTTGATTGAGCCGTCAGCGCATTGCAGGCATTAATAAAAGGCGCTCATAAATTACCAGTGTTACCCTCGTCTAACCCTACCTGCATCATCTCCAGCCGACTTAAGTCTTTTGTGCGCGACTCCGCTTGCATGCTGCAACATGCTGTATCTTTTTCAGCATGACGATGCACACGCCAACTGATAATTAAATTATCCAGCGTGGATGGAGGTGTGATCCGCCAGCGTTAAACATCATCATTACACTGAAGGCGATTCTCATCATTGCTTGTTGCGCTCCGAGAAAAACGGGGAAGGCGCAAGGAAGGAGTGGGAACGTAATTTCAAACAGCAACTATTCAATTATTTCGTATATTTTATTAATTAATAGGAATATGCTACCACCTTGTGTCAATTTGTCGCTTTGTCGATTTGTTAGTATTTACAAATTGATATCCATTTCATTCACGTTTCAATCTGGTGTGAGGTAGCCAGCCGCAAGATAATTTTCTCATTTCCTTGACAATGTAATATTTACAATCTCACCCTTTCCCAACCTCCAATCTCTGCCCGCTGTGCGCCTAAATATAATAGGAATAAATTAAATTTACGTGATTATCCGTTATAAACAAAACATTGTTGTGTTCGACTAAGGTCTACAATGATCAGCAGAGTGGTTGGAGGTGATGAGGGTGTGCTGCGCACATTATGTTTGGTGCACCAATTTGCTTGAACGCAACTCAACTCTCAACGCAACCAATTTCGCAGTGAACGTTTCGAAAAAGAATAATATGCGAGGTTCCCTTCATCTAGTTGCAATTGATTTGCATTGTGTCAACTTATCTTAATCGGTGCGGGAGTAAATATAATCTCTACATAAACGAAACATCTAATCGCACTAGGAACAAAAACACGTTGTCGGCATCAGGTACATATACAAGGCGAACGCAACAAATCCAATTGTCAATTACTCGCTTGTGTTAGGAACATCAAATTTCGTGCACTTTTCCAAGCACTGCGTTTTCCCACTGCGTTCAAACCAAAACATCATCTTGTACTCTCATTCATTTGAGGGGAAACCTTGTACATGTACATTACATCTTCGCAGCGCAAATCGTTAAACTCTAATCATACCTGTGCACTCTAAACATAAATCGTGTTGGTCGGCTGTTGGTCAAGTATGCGGTGTGTGAATCCATTTGAATGTTGTACATTTGCGATTTCGGTGTGCGTCCAAAACTGCTGATCTGAACCGCGGCGTTTGGATAAATAAATTAATGTTTTGCACCTTGATTATAGGAATAATGCCGCTTGTCGTATGTACATCAAATTCGCTTTATTTACAAGTCGATTCCGCGCTGAGATATATTAAATTAGATCACAAAATGCATCATCCACACTTCTCGACTGATTTCATCAACTTTTGTCTCGCTTCCACGGTGTGCATGCTTATCTGATAAGTAATCGCTTACTATGTACACATTAGAGCTAAATTGGAACTTTTTAAGTACGTAACCCAAGCGCGGGCAGCGCAGCCGCCTCACGAGCAGTCCAGTGACGAGGGGCTGCCTGGTGGGAGCATGAAGGACGGACTGTGCGGATTCAACGATTGTATGCTCCCGGCCATTGATCCAGGCCCCGGATAGAGATCCAGATCACTGAGCCCATCGATGGATGCGCATTTGTCCCCGGATTTGCCTTCTTGCTTCAACATCATTCTTCGCCACTTTGCCCTTGCATTCTGAAACCATACCTGCAACACAAACAACCGAAATTTAGCAATACACCGGAGGAGAGGATAATTCGATGGTCTTGGAAATGCTTCTCTTCTGCTGGTTTCTATCCGCTGGATAGTTGGGTACTTCTAACGCGCCTGAATGTCTGATAGGCTGCTCTTACGCGCTTGCACGGCGGCAGGTCTTGAATATGATTGCATCCATACATAGAAAGCCTGGCTGTCCCTTTGAGAGACGGAGACCGTGTACAAATGCGGCATCAGCAAAAAGTGCAGCGCGTCCGAACGGAATTCGAAATTGATTCGCTGACTTCAAAGTCCCAGGTCTCCAACAGTGCCTGCCAGCCGGCCACTTGCAGCAGCAGCAGCAGCAGCACCAAGTTCGCGCGGAATTGGTAAATTTCATCCAACATCCACACACCACGCCGACCAGCATGTTATATATTTTAATGAAAATTACATGAGCGCGCGCGCGCTAATCAGGTGAGCGCGACGTGCGACGCGCTTGGCGGCCATTCAAATGCCAAATACGGCCGTGCCACCTATTAATAACAATAAAATAAACGTGGTGATAATAGCATTACGCGAATACGACGGCGAGCTCTCCGGAAACAGCGAGAAACTAGAAAAAACTTGCTCCACTCCAAGGAGTCGTAGTCGCAGCGATACGACGCCGTCGCACGTTTTTGTCCTGGATCGGATCGTGGAGGAATCTCGTCGCGCAGCGCCATTATCATTTGTTGCAGCCAGTTTATCTTGCCGAGGCGACTTTTTGCTTCGCATTGGCGGTGGACGCTAAACAATGGACGCAATGCAACCAGTCAAAATGGTGTAATCACTGGGAATAGCGAGCAAATAGCAAACAAATACTTTATCGCACTGCTAGATAACACCAGACCACGGTAGACCAGTCCAATCGTGCAGCAATCACACTATGCAGGTAGGAGGCGTACGCAAGAAATATGTTTGTCTATCATTTGTGCTCGTTGAAGCAGCAAACAATGCTGATTGCACCACGGTACTGGTACTGGTGCGATATAAATGATGTGAATATTTGGATAAACTGGAATTGCTGTGCACTGTACACATTCTGGGACGTCTTCGTACTCATCAAAATGGCGCTGGCGAGGAAATAAATGTGTCTCAAATTCCAAGGGGATTAACCTCCCCTGCAAGGAAAAACTTGTGGCGTAATTGGAGCTTTTACATCCTGAGGGGGTTGGAATGATTTATCAGCATCTTTTTCAGGGATGAACGCAAGAAGCGCGCAATTTATTTCGAGCACTTTGCTCACAAAGTATCTACCTAGCTTTTGAAATATTAACTTTTACCGGCAGAATTTCAGCACGAGTCGCATGAATTGAAAATAAAGTTGGAAAATAAATGCAGTCAGTTTGTCGCAATAAATGTAGCGCATCTCTAGAATAACACACTAATCTCAGTCATTCCTCTGTCACTGCCAAGAGTGATGTTTTCCAACCTCTACAACGCACACAGCGATTTTCTCTTGTTTCATTTTTTTTATGGATGGGACACAGCCATCTTGTGGAAAATGCCGATCGATACGTAATGATATCGTCGGTGCTTTCTTCAGGCCCGCTGCGGGAGCGTCGTGCGTGCAGGAAGCAGGAAAGGAAGAGGAACGCGTCGGTCTCCATGGCAATCAGTCAGTCGGAGAGTCATTTCTCAACGGCTGCTGCGCGAGGGCGACTCTCCTGCATTCCGGCACAGCCTGGCCGCCGCCTTCGGCAATTAGCAGAAATAGAAATAACTCGCCTTTGTGGCGGCACGCTCGTTCATCCATCCTGAACTTTGCGTCACGCGGTGAGCAATATCAGACGAGATTTTCCGATAACAGCCCTAATTTTAGCTTCAATTCAATGAGGAAACATTCTATGCGCTTGAAAAATATCAAATCAGGCTCACAGTGCCCAATCTAGCAGACCAACGATCTACTAGGTTTTCCATTGTGAGCGTCAATTCGACAGTGGCGCCTTTTTCTAACCGATTTCCATTCGCCCCTTCTACCAAAAAAATTTGCAAGCACTCAGTTGAAATAAGACCTAAGTCCTTAACGAGCCCTAGCCAACTTTTATTCCTCTCCCCCTGTTCGCCAACTCCTCCGCTCTGTATAAGACAAACAGCGGCATTCGAGCAAAAGATTTTAATAGACCCAGTTTTTCCGCATTTCCTTCCCTCGACTAACAAGTGTATCCTCGACTAAAAACGCCCTTCATCCGCCCTCGTTTTTCCGCCGCCACTCGCCTCATTGCGCGCTCGCAAATAATGAAAATGAGTCCCTGATTGTTTAACCGCCATCCTCCTGCAAAATCCTGCTGCGTTTACATTTTATATTCGTCGTTACCAACAGCCAACAGCGCAATGGCTCAATGTAGTGAACAAAGCACAATTCCTTAGATTTCATAAATTCAGATATTTTATTGCGCTTACGTGGTTTTATTGCCGGCGAAAGAAATATGATTAATAAAACCGAGGATACCGTTAAGAGGTGAAGCACAAAGCAAGCGCGTTTCACGTATGAATAACAACGCCTCATCAAATATTAATTTCGTGCAGGGACCGAGACGGAACATGCGCATTTAATGCCCACATTAACATTCGAATGTTAAATAATATTTTGACCACGCAGAGATAATCAGATCATAGGAGGAGTTCATTTCAAGAGGGTCTAGCCGAATTCCAAGCCCAACTTACTTGTAATACCCGCTTGGGAAGGCCAGTCTTTTGCGATAATTGCTTCAAGTCCTTGGCGTCCGGATTGTGATTGATGGCGAAGTAGGACTTCATCGTCCTGAGCTGATGATGCTTGAACGAGGTGCGCATACGCTTCGTCCGCTGATTGCCGCCCATGTGTCCACCAGGCGATCTGCCAAACGGCATGTCCATATATTCTGAATTTAAATCTGCAACACAAGATTTAATAAACATTAATTTCCCGCTCAATAAATGCCGCAATAAATACGCCGGAGAAGCGCAAATAAGTCTGCTATTAATTGAATTATTCATAATTCATGTCATCCTTCGCTTCTCCAATAATTTATTGCCTGACTGGTTGCCAAGGTAACGATGTGATGATAAGTTGGTTGCCTACATAAGTAACCTCTGGATTGCCTACGTCAATGGTTTTGTTTGTTGTCGTCGTTCAGTTTGCTTCTTCGCTTCGCTTCTTTTCGAACTTCCTCCGAAGGAATGAGTGGAATGCAACGGAATATATTTACTAGTCAAAGAATGCGACCTAATTAACTCCCGAAAACAGCTACCCAAACATGGTCCACCTTTAGTCGAATCATTAAAATTAAACCATTAATAGGCGAATGCTGCGGCATTCCCAGGAAATTTCCTAACACGCGGACATTTCTAAGCCTCCCGAAATGCCGCCAAATAAACGAGATCTTCGGATATCTTTCAATCTCGCCCAACACACTGCTTTCGAAGATAAACCCACCAAGCCCACAATGCAGCTGCCCACTGGCGATGTCGTAAAAATATAAATTATTCGCTGATTCGATCGCGGCGTGCGCGTTGTCAATGAACATTGGAAATCGGGTGAAAACCGCGCGGCTTTTGTCTCGTGACACCTTACTTGGTGCTGCCGCTCTACTAAATGCGATAAATATTGGGTGATTTTTATGCCTTCAATAAATTACGCACGGTTTTATAACTAAATTTAACGACCGACGCGTTGTTAATCTGTGGGAAGACGATATCAAGTGAAACATGAAGAGTTTAAATGATATTCTTCTAATAAACGCAGAGTTTGAACTTTAAGCATTCTAAGACTGTGGTATAATGAAAAACCAAGAAATATAAAAAATAAAAACAGCTTTAAGCTAAATTCAAATTAGATGCTTGAGTGGTTATCTACTTCAACTTTGCAGAGATGTGCTGAGTTGCTCTTAGCTCTGCGTACAGCTGTGTTCTGCGCATGCGCTGTTCCAGGGTATGCAGAGCAATGCTAACCTCGCAACGCCGTGGATTTTCTCCTACATATTTTTATAAATTAATAAATGAAAAGTACCGATCCACGTCACCGCGCAATATAAAACAATAAACCAAGTGATTCTCTCGCGGCTTCTTTTTTCTTGCGTCCGTTCCGAGTTGGTTTAACGCGTAAAACAATCAATTTGTCCAGCTAATCACGCTAACCTTAAAACAAGTTCTCCAGACTCCCGTCCTCTTTCGGCTCGATCCGGCGCCATCGAGCAAAACAACTAACGACGTCAAACTGTAGAGGTATGTGTCCTTTTGTCCCTTGACCAATTATGCATGATGCAATGTTTAGTAATGTTCACAAATTAATTAACCGGTCAACGATCTGTATGACTGTCATATTAAGCAAGATTAATTTGTATAAATGAAAACTAAATATTACCCTAGCTCAGAGCTACTAGCTTCGATGACAATTAAAAGCAAAGTCGCTCGTTTCGGTATGCATTGTGCGGTATGTTGCAATTTGCAGTAAAGACTTGAGATTCTGTCTTTCGGTACGCTTGTGGTTAATGAGAGCAGTCTGCATTCGGCGTGTGTGCGTGGAATTAAAAAATAATTAATTTCAATCTACGGAGCGTGACAAACGGCAACAAATCCATGCCGCATGTTGGTAGATTTCCGAGAAGGGCGGCCACGCCGCGCTCATCCTCGTAGCGTTTGTACTTGCACGAACACTCCAGCAGATGTAAGGCAAAAGAGTCTTCCTTCTATCTACTCTTTCGCGAGCAGCGTTATTTATGCATGTGCGTGGATTTCGACGTGCATCTTCAGCGTGGCCGACAAGGCTGTGCATGCTCAAAATTAGTTGTGCGATTTGTTTCCGCGATTTGGTGCATGCCATTGCCCAAGAGGAATAACCGCTGACTCAGCACAGCATACAATTGATGTTTGAGGTTTTCGAGCATTGCAGGTTGGGTGTTTCTGGATTTGCTCGGATTTGACAGGTTCGGGAGTAATCCAGAGTTTGCCACGCAGCCAATTATGAGGCAAACGCGTGCTTGAAAGCGGATTTCGATCGCAAAGCTCTTGAGCTTAACAAAAGCGGATTGTTTACCCTTACACGAGCTCCCCGTTCTTTCTGGGAAGGAACGTAATCAAGGTCAGCAACGGTCGACACAATCCCAATTGGATTTCTGTAAGTCTCGGTATGAAACATTGGAGTAAAAGTGAAGTAGCAAGATAGCTAAACAATAAACAAACCTCATCCTATTGCAATCGCTGCGATAGTCATGAAAGCAACGCACAAAAATGAAGCGAGCATAATAAACTAATCAAATCGAGCACAAACAAAGCGTGATATCGTTACAATCGATGGCGTTATGATGGCATTTCATATGCCTCCGCTACACGCACACGCATGTCGTGCGCTAAAACAATGTCGAACAGGTTGTTGTCTGGCGTGTTGTGCACGGTTCACACACGGATAAATGAATTTTACGAGTTTGGCATCGTTTTATCGTGTTTGAGTTTGTACATTGCGAACTCAGCTAGCTGTCCTTTCGATCCATTCATTCAACGCATTATGCCCGCATAATCCGCATTGCTGAGTGTGCTGGACGCTAAAATATTGCACACATTGTACAATCCAATCACCAGGCGCGCACACACTGCGCTGTGGATAATATAATAATCGTATTATGTTTCAATATGATTAAATTCGTGTTGCGGAATCCAGCAAACGTCGAACGAATCGATAGTATGTGGCGATTGTTTGCGACTCGTATATAACCTTTAATTTGAGCCCGGAGAGCGTTGTTTCACTTTATTCGTCTATTTAAATTTAAGTGTTTTGTTGATATTGGTTACGAAGTGTGTGATATTTATTGTATTGAGATGAGTCTACTTTGACGCTTATTGAATATTTGATATTGTAGAAACGATGTCGGCATGTTGCCATCTTCAGTTTTGTGTGGCTATGAGCGGCGTAGGTAACAGTACGCTCCTAATCACACACACACCACGAAAACACTCCAGCCGGCAAACGAGTACAAAAGGGTGAAGAATGATGATGATATTTACCTTCCCCTAAATGTTGTATGTATCTATATCTGATTGCTAATTGCAGGAAGTCTTGTTTTTTTCGGCGTACTTTGCTTAACCAATGCATAACTATGATTTATCTTAGTACTGTAGTAGTTGCATTGGTTTATATTAGAGATATGATGTTGCTGCTTATGAAACCTATGCTATTGAGTTGGACTTTGTACTAGAGATCAGTGGTTTTAATGGTATATGATAAGATGTGGGTATTTTTTTATCGAGGAGAATAACTTGCAACGGATGTTGCTTGTTCGGTAGCTCAGTGTCGACTGTCATACAGCTTCCAGAATTCGTAGTCGTTAGACGTTGGAGGCGCACAGGTCGCGAATTATCGTGCATTCTCGTGGATTTCTCTCACATTAGTGATAATGTGAAAGAAATCGTCGACAGCGACACTACCGCGGATGTTGCGTAGTAAACTAAGTCAACTACATACTAAGGTTAAAAACTATGATGAGTGACTGAAGAAGGCAATATGCCGAAAAGGTTTGTATTGCATGAAATATTTCGTAGTTGTCAAACGCAACTCATCCCAATACAATATTTTTTTAAAATTTATTATATTCTTGGTAGCAGACCTGGCTTACAGTACTGGCTTACCGTAGTAAATTATCCACATTAAGGTAACGATCAGCTGAGCATCGATTGTGGTGATCAACTAGGAGCGAGGGATCAGCATTGATCAGATCACGTATTATTGACGATAATAACATGGATCAGTGGTAAGATAAACTAATATATTTATTCCCTTGCATTGTTCGCTGGGTGTGCATGCGAGCGTGCGGTTTTACATTTGTGCAAACAAACACGCAGCGCGTTATTCTGCTCGAGGACACACACGCGCCTGTTGTGGGAAACCGGCATGGATCACACAACCAACCCTTTCACCTCTACAAAAATCAGAGAGAGGTAGGTACTACATTGTGCGAGGGAACCCTCTTGTAATGTAAAAGTTTTAACGAGGCATTGCCATGTTGTTTGGGTGAAGTTAAAGTTAAACAAACATCGCCACTAATCCACACACAACCAGGTAGGTATTGTTCAGTTATCGTCCTTACCTAGATTTGCTGTCATCGCTTCAAGATCCTTCGGTTTTCTCTTTCGTGGTCGGCCTTTTTGTCGTGGCGTCGCCGCAGCACCATTGAAGAAAGGAACTTTTCCCGAGGCAATATCAGCATTTCCTGATGGCGATGGAGGAATCGCCGACGGATGATGATGGTGGTGGAATTCAGGACTTGGAAATGGAGGTGCAAATGGTTGCGGCACTAGTGTACCACCATGATGTGGGGGATGGTGGTACATGGTGTGTGGTTCATCTGCCAATGCTATTTCAAAGTGCTGCCGACACAAGACTTCCCCATCGCGCATCCCAAAGTGATCTCCTTTCGTCAATGGAGATGAGCACTCGGCGCAAGAGAAGCAGTGAACATGGAAGACTGAATCCCGGGCACGCATCACTAGCTCCGATGATAATATCGTCGCGTGACACCTGCCGCAGCGCTTCATGCCGAAGAGCCTGCAACAAACAGAGGAGTTAAGCAAATGCTGCGCGGACATTAAATTATTATGCAAAGTGTGGAAAGGTTGAGGAGGCGCAAGGTGATATGATCAATGGACACGGTATGCTCGCACGTACGCGCAGACAATTTGTTCAATTTCTGCTGGAGTTGGAGGATATCTCTAGAAGAGCATCTTTACGACACCCTAGAAGGCGACTCGTGGGTGCTGCGCATTCGCATCGTGGACAAATTTAAATGAAGCCAACGAGTCTAGTACACAACAACGTGGACCAGCGACACTCACTTAAACGTTGTTTACATTGTTTTATTGCAGATGAATCTAAATGTGTCGTGCCGGGGACGTGGGACATGCACGCGTTTCATTCATGTGAGGCACGTACATTCATGATATGCGATGGAGAAAACTAGCGCCGAAAATTTACGACTACGAAAATCATAACTGTCTTCAAAAGATCCCACAATAACCCGTAATCCATAAATAATCCGCTGAATATGTAAATGTTCTTCGTACACATAGTACTAGTTGGCAGTGCTGCTGGTAGTGCAGGTCGTAATCTTGTCGCAGATTGGCAAATTTTAAGTTTGTTTCGAGCATAATCGCAATTTGTGCGTTACGCATCAAGTTCAAACGCGGCACTTTATTAATTACGCGTGCCGGTTAATTAGCCCGCGGCACCGAACGCCGCCACCGTCACGCACATTACGCCCTTTTTATTTGGACACATTTATGCGCGCGAGTGGCACATAAAGTGCGCCGAAGTGCACCACGCGTCGGGACAAACGGCGGCGGCCAATCGAGGCATAAAAAACGCAGCCAGAAATAAAACGCGCGCCCGAAATATACACCAAACGCTCCACGCTTTAATGTGTCCCGTATGTTTGACGTTTCTATTTGTAAATAACCATTATTTATCCAGGAGCGCCGCAGTTACAGCCGAGAGTGGAGTGTAACAAGTTGTGTATCAAACAATCAATTACGAAGAACCAGCAAAATTAACACAAAAATAACATTTTATGGTAAACAGACATTGGAGTCAATGTCATTGCGCTGGTAGAAATTAATTAATCTTGTCCAACAGCGCGCATTTTTGTTTTTCCTCGACTTGTAGGTGTTGCTTGCACCGTGGCATGCACCTTAACGCACGGCAGCTTCATCTGTTAACGCCGCTAATTATCTGCCTACAGCCTTTGTAAAAAGCTGTGGCTTTCCTCACTCGACGCTGCAGCAGACTGCAGCAAGCAGCGGATGATAAATTGATGAGAAATTTATGACCGGCGTCTGTGTCTCAACACCTTCCATCTCATTATGCATGATGAGCTTTCATAGTAATTGAAAGTTTTTAACGTCTTCTAGACCACATGACCACCTATGAAAAGCCGTAACAGTTTCTTTCTCCTCCAACCAAGAGGGTTGCAGGCATTGAGAATAGGAACGGGACACGAGTCCCCAATGCCACTAAGCGGATTCTACATTTCCCATTCGGTGAATTTGTAAATCCGTGAACGTGCGCCCAGCGGGGCGGCGGATATTCTTCGGGGCGCCCCCTGTTGCGTCGACAAACACAATAAATGCGCGGCGCCCATTGTAATACAGCGCGCCGAAAATGCGGCCGTTTATTCAAATTCATTTCCTGGGTTGCGCTTTGCACACACGTATTACATGCGAGTTACACGTTGTGATCATGTTGTTCTGTCATTGTTGCCGCCTGCCTATAGTTGGCGGAACGCGCAGCCCATAGTAAAGGACGTCCCAACAATTCCCGCCGCCTGGAACAAATCTAGCAGTGTTGGATAGATAGTGAAAAAGGAATCCAACATTTTCAATAACCTCACATTCCCCAAACAAACAAACCATCCATGATTGTGTTGGAAATAGATACAAAAATAACTTGGCCTTTTATCTTGAAATTGTTTGTTACTACAATGTGCATAAAATAGTTGCAAGTCTGGATTTTTGCCGTGATAATACGAAAATAACTGCAAAAACAACGGAGGAATGTTCAATGCGTAAGACACTTTCAAATTCATGGCATAATAGCAAGTCAAACTATTATTGCTACTTGCGTCTCTAAATGTTTTCATACAATCACACTTGATTAGAACATTGTAACCAAAAAAACCTGTCAACTGTCAAAACATCAAAAGTTTCATTGTGTGATGCGCTACGCTCATGCCGCTCAT
>JAODGC010000007.1:4467284-4481375 GCA_027574925.1 Ecitoglossa quadriceps | reverse complement strand
TTGTAACCAAAAAAACCTGTCAACTGTCAAAACATCAAAAGTTTCATTGTGTGATGCGCTACGCTCATGCCGCTCATAACATGCTCGTAGTGCCGTAAATCCCACAATAAAATAATAGACAGACCCCCAGTGGATCGACCGCAGTTCGGTGTGCTTGAATGTGTAACATATGCTCGACTGGTTCCCATTTCAGTCATTTGACGACGAGTCGTCGTAGGTAACTCCGCATTCAATGATCCCCCTGTTGAATCCGCGCCGGCTTTGATGCCGACGCTGGTGGCGGCTTTGCAAGACATGTGAAGAGGGTGCACACGCGGATGTAAAAAAGGGCGCAAGGACATGGGTGCATGGGGAACCACGTCAAGCGGCATACAATCATCGAATCGTGCCTGCTTGTAATAATAATCCATTTCACTTCACCTCTGTCGTATTGTTGTGACTTCATAATAGCATTTCTGCTATAATCCAGAAGAATAACAAAGGTGTGTGCGGGTTTGGGCTGATATTCGTTGGTAGGTGCAAAAAGGTACACATAACACAAGTGGACAATAGTTATTTGTAGAGTTTACCATGCTGTTTCCCTGCCGATTGCAGCAAAAACTGGCGAATAGAGGTGAAGAAATGTTGGAGAGTAATTTTTATTTCATTGTTTTTGATTGCTGGATTTTTTTACGATAATAAAGCAGGGACGATAAGACAATGGGCCTTGTTTTATAACATGGTGCATCTGCTGCAGAAATGGATGTCGCGACTCGCGTCCAGCAAGGACACGGGTGTCGTGTGTGAGGACAAAAAACATGAACAATGCCGATTGCGATTCGACATTGTGCTGATTGCGTGTCGATTGGGAGTTGGCAACGAAAACAAGGCAATACTACTTTCTTCCATAGCAGGCATAATTTTCCCAATTATTTGCGTTTTTTTAGGGGGTGGGGGGGAGGGGGATAGGCCGGCTTTGCTGCTTTATATGCAAGCAGCTCCCACCTGATTTTAACATAAATTCGTACTTGTGACACGTCGAACATTTTATTGCTTATCGAGCACGTTAAGTAAGCAATGTGGGGACATAAAGCAAGTCGTATTTCAATCATCGCCACGCTAACGACACGCGTTTGTAAACGTCTTCACCGGGATCGTCATCAGCACCACCTTCAGCATACGCATCAAATACTACTTACTAGGCATCAGCTTGCATCACTTGTTTGGGCCAATTTTTGCTCATCAATTTCTTCCACATCATATCGGTGCATGTTAAATATTTGTCCGCTTTACGGGCACCACATTTGCATAATCCGACTATTGAAACAAAGTTCTTTTCAAACTAAAATTCTATAAAATATATACCTGTGCGCACACAAAAAGGCAGCTCATATGCATATTTACGCACAGTCGTAAAAAGTAAATAGAGAAATCGCGCGCACGGCAAAGAAATGAAGTAAAAGAAAATAAAACGGCGTTAAAATCGAAGCAAGTCCGCATGCGAAAAGAAAAAAGCACACCGGCCAAGTGCGTTTGTTGCTTTTTTATGCTCTTCACATTTATACATAATACATTCGAGCGCCGCCGTCGTGCACGGTGGAATAAAAGCAATAATTTATTTGATTGCACATTCCTTCCAGCTCACCGAGCAGAGTCGGGCGGCTTAAAATGTTTCAAATGTTTAAATGCTATCCACCAAGTGTTACAGTTTGCAGCATTCGCAAGCAGCCGGATGCTGGCTGAATGGCAGTGTTATCACTGGCGTTGCTGAAAATCAACAGTTAGTTTAACGAATGTCATGTGAAGCAAAGTGAGGCGCTTTCTGGCATCAACATCATCGGCCCCGCGCTTGATGCACAGCCCGTGGAGCTGTTGTCAAACGAGAGCGTTTTGCATAAACGGTAACATAACTTTACGACCTTAAGCCATGATTTTGCCGTGGGTTGTCAATCTGTATTAGATTACGGCTGACGATAAGCGATGGATTAAATATCTTACAAGTCATGATGTTTGGAGTACCTATAAAGGTGCACTCGTTGGTGGAATTTGCGCTAAACCGGAAAGCAGTTGAGTAAAAAATGAAAATGTCATTTATTCCAGCCTCTAGCTCACTTTGTACTTGAGTAGAGTTGAAAGTATTTGCTCAGAATGCATTAACGAATTTATTTATATCCATGTTAAGTGTACATTTAAATGCATAGATCGAGCACTGGCCATTTGCCATAATTGTGAATAGTTTGTTATGTTTTTCATTTGCATAAATACATAATACCGATACCTACATATTGTATCATAACATAATGCATTCAACTGCAAGGCAAGACACACAACGAGTTTGTATTATAGTATTCTGGCATGAATATTCATCAAGAAGAGGAAAAAAAAATACATCGGACGAAAATTGATTTATTAATAATTACAAGCTGTAGTCACTAAAATGTACAGCTAAATACAGTGAATAACACTAGTGGATTTAGTCGAGTTATCTTTGATCGTGAGAACTAATCCATCGCTGATATTTTAGCGACAGTTACAGCCTTCCTCGCTCTGCTTCCTTCTTACTCTCGGTTGTTGGATTTATGCACGAAGAGATTGACTCAAGTCGTCCGCACAGGAAGTCCACACTTTCGCATCCTACACTCACTCAGTCAATAACAATCTCAATCACACGTCGAATCCCTGGGAAAAAGTTGAGCGCAGATAAAATAGCATAAAACTGTCTTGTTTTACATATCGAGAGAAATTTAAACAAGCAGATAAAAATGGAAATGGACGTGCAGAAGATGCGTCCGACAATGTCTCTGAAGCGTAATGGCATACATCGCGCACGCATCTGACGTTTTCTAGCGGCTCCGGAGCATGTGGGCTTACGCTAAGCTCGCTAACGAACGACTTCTAAGCGCTCGTAAGTCGTGAGGCGGCGGAAAAGCACACGAAAAAACCGAAACGCAGCAGCCAGTGCGCGCTGCACAACTGTCGCATTATTAGATTTTATTATCTGCGCCCGATGGACGTACTCATCTTTTTCAGATTTTTATTTCGAGCCTTCAACAAGTTTACATTCAAATTTTCTAGTTTTCTTTTCTTAGCTGATTTATAAGGAAGTAGTGAAGTACTGACACTGCGGTAAACAAAATAATCGTTTGGCAGGTTTTAAGTGAAGATAACTGAAGTTTAAGGGGCTTACAATTGGAAGGACTGGGTAATGTTGGTAAAAAGGGAAGATAAGTAAAACGTGCGCCATTTTGTTGACTTTTGACTCGGCCATTGTATTCAAAATCCGCGCGAATATGAATAAAATCGAACATGCGCATCGAACGTGCATCTGTTTCTTGTTTTAACTTGTCGTTGTTCATTTTTTGCTTTTTACCCTTTTAACACAAGACAGGGAGTAGTAAAACAATCGCGCATTTTTTTCGGAAGACTTAAGTAACTCTGCAGAAAATTTCGCTCGGATATATAATTTCTATGTAAGCCGAATAGTTGATTAATTGTGAGCCGGAAAATGTGTGTGAGCTGCTTTGCGAGCAAATTTACAGCGTTTTGGTCAGTTTGAGAATGTTTTTAGCACTCAATATAAATTTCTCTGAAGCTAGTGATACGAAAATGGACGACACGCGAAGGTTTCGGCTTCTTGGCGACTTCTGCAGTTGGCTCAACCACGCGCAGGAGTCGCGCCGCAGAGACAATGGTCCATTGTATGCGCACCAAGCCAATCTGCATAATCAGAGCTGTTCGCGGCGCGCGCGATATTTATTACGTCGACGGCCGAAAGGTTACATCTTACCAGAGAGACAGAAAGACGCTCCGCGCGCATATGAATGCCGAATGCATCGATATTGTGTAGATATTTCCATGGAAGCCCACAATACAAGAAGCTGCAAATAAACGACATGCGCCAGAGACCAATGGCAATGCGATGGTGACTGACTTATTTCATCCACAATCCACGATTCCGCCATATTTTCCATCTATCTGGAAAATGCATCGGCGGGTGCGCCTGCATCGCCTGCAGACACGCATCCATTCTAATGTCATCTTGGAGCTTTTGTTCGCGGCTGCAGGCAGCACCTGAGTTATCGTTGACGGGCGCGCATAGCGGAGCAAAATGGTCGCGAATGTGGCATGGCGACATGTCAATGACAACGTGTGGTGACAACTGGGAGACAAGAAGGCAGCTTGATAGAGAGGCGAGTCAAGTTGTCGAAAATCGATGAATGGGCGAGGCACACGAAATAAAAGCTTTCCAAGTACTAAACAGTACAGTAAAGTGCAGTAGCTTTTCTTCGGGAGGTTCAAATCTAATTCAGCCATCGTTTGATAAATCAAAATCAGTAGCGCCTGTTAGATGCAACCCAACATTCATTACCAACTCAAATGACAGAAACGCCATGTCGCCTACCGCCGAGGACGAAAAGACGAATAAAAAGCCATAAAAGTGTTACACGTTCGTGTAACATGCTGCACGCAGCGCGCGTACGTGATGAGCACGCCGCGATAAGCTCAACTCAGCGCCCCATGGCCAAACTCATGGGAGAACGAGCACCCGACATTGCGCATAAACATTTTCTCCCATATTTCAGTGACGCGTTGTCAGTGTTGTCACGTCTTGCCGTGGAGGCCGCCCAGGAACCCCCGCGGCCTGCGAACCAGCAGCTTCTTCTTGTAATGTTCCCAACTAAATTGGTTATGTAGGCAACCTCTCGGCTGCGCAAGCACTGCATCCGAGTGTGGCGCTACTAGTAAACAAACGCAAATATGAACAAGTATCGTCGAAATAGTGCTCATAAACTTAAATAATGCCTATTTCTAATTACTACTGTTCTCTTTTATGTGGCTGCGTCTACATTTGTGCGCTTTATCGCATTTTATTTGATGGCTGAAGAAGTAAGCGGGGAGTTGTGATGGGATTGAATTTCATGAGAATCGCAGAAAGCGGGATGATTAAGATAAAAGATGATGGCGAAGGAGTGAGGCTGCAAAGCAAGATGGCAAACAAGTCAAGTGTTAAATTGATCCAAGCATTGGGTGTTGACTCTCTTAATTGATTAAATTGATTAACATACGATCGACTGATCGATCTGTCTTTCGTGCTCAACACGAAAAATTGTTGAATGCTGTTGGCGTCGTAATTTGTTGAAGGGAAATACAATCCACAATATGTTGACATCATTAAAAATAGTCCGTGTTCAACATTGTAATTCACGCTGGGTTTTGCTTGTTAATTTTAGAGGCTTTTTTTCACTTTAAGGCTCTTAATTCTGTGTCACCGAGTGTGACTAACAATGTGACACCAGCTTAATTCAGTGGTACAAATGAAGCCATTAAACAATTGCATTTTGAGAATGCTGAGTACACAAACAACTGTCGATTGTCATTATCTGCGGGAAGGCAGAAGAGAGAGGAGAAAAAAGTCAAATTGCCCACAAACAATGTGTAAATGACATTTCAATATCACACACATTTCATTATTTGATTAAGTGGCCTCCGGAACCTTTTTTTGCGTTGAGCATTTGGTTCATGCGCGGGTAGTGTTTATAAACACATTTATTTACCACACCTACCAGCAGACGTGAGAAGCCACCACCAAGCACATGTGATGTCCGCCAATGGCCAGTCGGTTAAAACTCACTTAAAACTAACAACACCTAGTTTAGGATGTGATTTCAGGTGAGCTAACGTTATCATTAAAAAGTCATAGGAGCGCTTTTTCTGAAACCACGAATGTTACCATTTGTACTGCATTGCATTACATTTTAATGCATTTTAATGCCTGAAGACAATGCAAAGTGTTTATTGTTGGCTGAAAGCAGTTGAATTGAGATTAATTTATTAGTCATTTAAAGTAGCACCAGTTGTCTTTAAGCCAGGAATTATACGATTACGAATAAATCTCAACTCGTGTCAAAGCATCCACACATCAAATTGGCTATAAAATCAAGCGGTCAACAGAAGACAGACATACACCAGAGGAGGCATCAAGCCGCAAGCCAAGAAGACATAAGAGTCTGGACATAAGAAAATATGACATGTGATAGTATGTGAAACGCTACTAAATAATTCCCACAATACTATCAGACGCAACATCGCATCTCTTTTGAATGTTGAATTTGTTGAATTCCGGGGGCGGCTCAGTACGTTGACGCGCAAAGTTATTCAAAAGGCGCAAATACTGGTCATTCCTGCAACGCTTTTTTGGTTACCACAGAAGCTTCATTTTTCCACGTTATAACTTTGTTAAGATCGAGGCCGAGATACAATTGTATCTTGTGGACAGAGGAGGGAATTTCAGGAATGCTTCATCTCAATTTAAAGAGGATAATTGAAAATTTCGGTGGCAAATGTGCACCAATGCATCACATTGTGAAAGAAAACGAGTTGACGCAAACTAGTTCACGAGTTTAGCACTAGATGTGAAGAGATTAATGGAAATCACTTCGCCAACAGCTCAAAGCCAACATTAACACGTATTACTTGAAAATCCGCTCGAGATTTACATAGATTACCGCAGATGACATCGACATATGAATATCTTAGCCATACGTGGATTCAAAGCACTCCAAGCGTAGTTAATGCGTGCACATGAACATAACCTAGAATTAAACCTATTGACACATGTCAGAGGCCTTTTTGCTCATTTGAAATATTCTTGTGGCATTCACTGAATAATGCATTTGCAATCGATGGGATTATTTCCCACCACAAGTCGCACTTGAAAGCAAGAAGAAAAAGCAACAAAACATTTAATCAACAATTTCACATGTTCACATGAGCATTGCATGCGTTTACGCAGCGCGGCCGTGAATTCATAAACGTTCTCATTCTCTGGCTTAATTTCATAATTTATTGTTTTTAATAATACGCCAGCACCTGTTACTGTTACCTGTTGCCTGTTGCGCGCCGCAAGAAGCAGCGGCCGAAGAAAATAAAATAATTTTCGTGTAAGACGCAGCGAATAGAAAGATTGGGCCGCGATAACAAACGACAAACACACGCGAAAGCTTCCCACCCAGAGCTTATCCGAGTGAAAAGTGCTCGACTTGTGTGCAATCCACGAAATTATGCAAATGCACGAAAATAACAAGTGATGCACTTAAGTGACTCGCGTCCACTTTTGCCCCAGAATGCATTTCATGCGTTTTATGCACTTTGCGCCGGTCTTCGAAGGCCTGCAACAGTTTAAAGGCACTTGAGGTAATTTATTTCGTGATACGCCAGAATCTTGATACGTTTGATGCTTGATGCGTACGTGATGGGTGCATTATACAAGAGATCATAATCTGCAAGTATTTATCATATTTTTGTGCATCACCCTCTCCGTCCAACTCGACTCAAGTTAATTCGGCTTTGCTGCAGTGCACTCGCTTTGGTCTTCATTGCAAGGAAATTATTGCCCTGCGCTCTTCATTCCTCGAGGATATTTGACACCGGAGTTAAACAACCGTGTTAAATGAAGTCGGTGTTGGTGGCGAGGTGCTCTTCTTCGCGGCGGGCTCGGCACCGGAACAAACCTGCGTGATTTGTGACTGACACCGCATTATTTCCGCCCGCACCGCAAGATTTACAGATTGGCGCGATATTCGATACGCATTAACTGTTAAGACGTTTGTTGGCACACTGGCGGTAAATTCGATTATGCAGCGAGCAGTGCGCGCATCTTAATAGGTGATCATCGCGCTAACGGGAACATAAATAAATTAAACAAGATGTTGGCGCGCGATTGTAAGACGAGACTATGACTTGTGAGCTGGGCATTGTGGGCATTGAATGCCAATGGGGGGCGCGCAAACTTAATACGTTATTGCTGCAGGTTTTATGCACTTTGCATAATGACAGAGTTTATGCAAGTTTATTTGCGGCGGAATTTTTATTTGTATTGTGGCAAAAGTTGAATAACCTAGTATTTCGTGTTTGTTGTTTGCTTGGATTGATTCAAATTGAGCACAATTTTCTGAATTCCCAAATGCTCTTGAGTTATTTGATATTTTCAACTTGGGCGACTACCGAATTTTTTTGCCTTGAAATTTATTATAATTTACAAGCGGCATATTAAATTACATTAGAGCAACTGCGAGTATTTTTTACATTTTTGAATTAATTACTCCGCTATACTCTACTTCCTCGAATTTTCCTCCTTTTTTCAGAATTCTCTGTCTTCTCCCCCCTCTCTTTTTTTTTCATTGCTTTAATGTATGGTTTTCTACTGAGAGCGGATGCATTTTGTGTGGTAACATTGCGTGATATTTGAAATTATTAACGATTTACAATTTTTTGTCATGCCTCAATGATTTGTTTTTGATCGTGACACTCTGGTCGACACGAAGTCAAACTGATGCAACTAGAAGAAACATGACAAGCTTGGATAAAAAGCGTTCTTGCTTCACGATTGATTTCGTACAGCAGCGAAAACATGAATGAAGAGTTGGGCTGCTATGCAGGGACAATTTCCGTCTTTGGCGTGCATGAGAACCTTTTCTGCGAAAGACGAAAATTGCCCAGGTTGTTGGCATGATTATGGATCAGGGGAAAAGTCATGTTTGCACATTGGTGCACTTCGACACGTAATTTCAACAAATTATCTCGCAAAAAACTTGAAAAGCGTATTTTGTTGCAGTGAGGGGGAACAGTGCCAGGGCAGATGATGGAGGATTGCGGAATGATCATGTCAACATCAAGACATGAAAATCAGGAAGCTTGTAATTTCCCCCATGCAAAGCTATCGCTGCTCTAATCACGACTTGGATCTCAAATGTGTGCGATCTGTGGGATTCCAAGCGCCTCGAGTCACTCACTCGTTGAAGTCACAGAAGAGCACTAGAGTTGTGCACCACACTGCAGTAAGCTGCAAACGAATGTCCGTGTCCGCTCGATGTCGCTTCGCATTTACCAAGTTACCAGCTTGTGATCAGCTCGAAATCCGTTCCGCGGCTTCCCTCGCCAGCTTGTAATCCGCCACAACGGCGACGTCCACCTGCCGCACATGCACGACCATGTGAAGACTCCTTGCAGCACCAAAAAGTTACAAAAATATACACGACTTTTACTCTAAATGCAAATGAAACACGCATCGGTCATATCGGTATCGGCCTGTTCTTAGATAGCGCGCCAACGAATTACTTTCCAGATCAGTAGCTGCATCACTGTGACGCAGACTTGAGAGTTGAGATCGTCGCCGCGCTATCAGATCAATTCCTGCAGCGTGCGGCAACGATGCCGAGATTAGCATTCGCATGATGAATTTCATCAGTAATCCCACGAAGACACGGAGCGCATTGGTTTTTATCTGGCGACCTGATTGATTGAGTCTTGTGAGCAAGTCACTTGTCATTTTAGATTGTACAACAAGCAATTGCTCTTAGATTGGCGCATTGGTGTCTTGATCTAGTGACATACAAAATTTAGCGCTCATTTTTGTCTAATTTTAGCGGGAGGGAATCGCAGCAAAGGCCTTGACTATTATGTCAGGTAAACATTGTCATAAAAATCAGTTATTTCTTCACTGCATGCGAAAGCTTTAACGACAATAAATCACATTTTACTTCACTTACGCGCAATTTATGCACATATTCTAAACATTCACCCGTTCTACTTCATTATACACTCGCTCACATTGCAAAACACGCATAAAAAGCGACTTTATAGCCCCACATAATTCAAACCGCTCTGAAAAGCCACAACTGGCCAATAAAATAAAACAATAAAAAGCAACTAAAAACCAATCAACAGCAAATCATTCAATCCGATTACAATAAATGCGCATAAAAATATAAACTCCTTGCTTCTCCCTCGGCTGATTCGCCTTGTGCGCTGCTTGCTCTCCTCATTCAAATCGGCGATTTATTCTGCTCATTTGTTTGCCGTTTTTAGGATGCGCCCAATTGCACAGGTGTATTGCGAATGCGCTCCTAATCAATTTGAAACGAGCGCGCATAAACAGCACGATCACAACCACCGTGAGGCTTCGGTGTTGGTGGACCGGAGGTGCAAACAGCATAAATCACAATAGCCGATGATTGAAAATTATAAGCCGAGCGGCGGGCGTTCGTTTAGAGCTCGTTTAACTTCGATTTGTCCGCCCTCCGGAGCTGGATCCCACGCCCGGATCGCGAAATTAATCAAACAAATGAAGCGCATGAGCAGCGAAATGAAACTGCGCTGAGAGATGCAGAAAATGGGTGATGATTAGCATCGTTACTTCGGATAGTGAGCGTTGGATTGGCGCTGAGATTTATTAGCAAATGGTTGAAAAACGCAGAGAAATTCGTAAGAAATTGAGGCGCGCGATGGTGAGACCATCACAAGTGCAAGCGTTTTTTTGACGTTCTCTCATCATAAAAAGATGACAGTTTGCGTGAAGTCTCAGGAAATGAACTAAATTGTCGTGTCTTATAATACGAATAGAAGAAATACCCTATTAGGAGATCGCTTCGTGTTGTAACGTGTTAGAACTACGCAACTTCCATGCGCGACACCATAAAGTGCTTCAACGCTTTGGGACCATGTGCTGGTCTCACTGCTGCCGATAAGATTTCCAGGGGTCGCAGCGCCGCCATGTGTGTGGTCACTCCTCCACCCAAGGCTCAATATAATGGCCGATCGGTTCGCGGAAATCGTCATCGGCGATCGGGTTGGCGCGCCGCTACCGTGTGGTGCCCACCATAAATATCTGCTATCACTGCTGCACCACTGGTGCCTGTACACGATGTACCACGAAATGCGCGCATCGCGCCGTGTAAATCTCACTCAACCAAGTTGGGCATCTATCTGCTGGAATTGCTACCGTTTGATGCGTTATAGAACGCTGCATCCGCGCGAAGATTAATCACGCGGCTGGTGTTATTAATGCTGGGATGTCATTCCCTGGCACTACTGGATTTCGCTGCGTTTACACGCGGGAGAATTATAGGAGAATGTCGAATGCCGATCGCGACGGTATGCAGTGCCCGGTGCATACCACAATGGGCTGGAGAGTCCAGTCGAGAGCTCGGCGAAAATAAAGCTAAAAAGCGATGGATGGATTAAAAATACTACAAAGAAACGACACTTGCGGACGTGCTGAGCGGCTCTTGACTCGAGTGGAGCATGTGAGCAGTGCGCCGAGGAAGGAAAAAAGAAAAAAGCGCACAAGGAGCTGAAGAAGAAAACGGTGAAAAGACGTCAACCTGTTTGCTTCGTGTGCGTATTAATCACTGGCATATACTATAACGGTGGCTGCTGCGGCCTTTCACGTTTACTTTTTTGACGATTGTGTGACCTGCTCCATCCGCTCTTCCGTTTTGGGGATCGCAGAACATCAGCCAGCAAAGACCCGAATCCATACGCGTGTATATGAATGTATTTTGGGTCGTTGCGTTTCATAAATTTTACCGCGCGGCGGCACAGCCGTAAAGATATTTGTTTACGCGGCGCGTAGCCTGCGCTTAATTTCAGCGTGATTATAGTGATCGTAAAATGCCAGAGATGCAAACACGGGAGACGCGACCGTGCGAATGATAACAATAATAATAATAATAATGGTCTTAAACGGTGAACTCATGAATTTATCAACTGTTCCCCATCACCATCAGATAGGTATGTGCTGCCCTCTGTGCGTCACCAGTTAGTTATCAATCGAATGTAAATTCAATTGCAAACGAGCAAATTTACTCGGCATCGATTAATCAGAGCATTGCTGGTGTAGTGTCTGTGTCTCATCGCTGTAGCAATTGCGCAAGTGAATCAATTACCAGCATCGATCTCCGGTGCAATACCCCGACCCCGTGCTTTAATGGTCACGACTTGGCCATTTACCTCCGGCCGTGAGCGCGCTGGATAAATTGCCGCCGCTCGAATTTTCATGTCGGCGCACAATAGCTGCTACGCATGTGCGGCATATTGACAACTGTGATGCGCGCGTGTTTGCTGTCCCATGACAGTGGAACCCCATCGGGTCTTGCGAGGGATCCCACTTGAGAAAAGAGTGTTTGGAGTTGGAACATAACGCGGCCATCATAAATCATCATGGCAAGACCTCCAAGAATCAAATCTCGCATTCTTTCGATTCAGGCTACTGACTTGAGCGATACTCCCAACTTACCGATAGTAATCCTTCTTGCAATAAATATTCCCATCCCGTGAGAAGCAAGTCACCTCGCCGTCCAGAGGATTCCGACATTGGCAGCATTGCAGGCAGGCGGCATGCCACCGCCGATCGACGGCTTGCAGGTAGAAGCGGTCTGCAATCCGCATGCCACAGCCAGCACACGCAGTGGGATCACTGTTGGAGTGATGGAGTGGCGGCGATGGGGGTGTTTGCAGTGGCTCGAGCTTGGGTATATGATGCTCGAAGGTGCCGTGTGGAGTGCACACCTCCGGCGGGCGGCACGTATCTGAGCCGCACGAACTTGCCAGGTGGTTGTTGTTGGACGGGGTGCTGCAGGAGCTGCCGCTGCCGCTTGAGGACGAAATGGACGGCTCCGCGTCCCCCATGGACGAGTCGCACGACGGCAGGTTCGGCGATAGGTCGCGGGATGGGTCGTACGCCGGGCCAAGGTACTGTTCGTGCTGCTGCTGAAAGAGAGATAACCAGCGTTAGGCATAATAATAATCATCCCGGCTATTTTGAAAGGTTAAAGATTGTCGCAGGATAATAACATTTGTCAGGAGACCGACCCGTGTTGGTCTGAGAGGTATTATTCGTGGATTCGATAACTCCTCATAAATCAAATCATAATAACACAGCCCCAAAACAGCAATAATGACTCAATAGCCTGTGCGGCGCACACCTTGGCAACAGTTATGGGAAATAAATTACGCCATTAAAACGCATCTCACACACACGTGGCGCATACTTTGCATGCGTGGTGGGTTTTATCAGCTGCCTCCTTCGTTGTCCCGCGTGATGGACGACGGGCAGGCAGTCGCGCAGAGTTTCCTCGATCGCTCGACTTATCTCGTCTGTAACGCGCACGGCTGATAACGTCAATCACTGTTATTACGTGCCTTAAATAAAGTTTATTAAACAAAATGCGCGCGGATGGTCAACGGAGCGGAGAGCCGGCGTCGAAGAAGTTTACGCGATACACAGGAAAACGTTACCAGCATGTGAAGTAAAAGCACAGCCACTTTCCGAGAGCGGCGATTTATTGCCAGTAGATATAAATATGTCAAAAGGCTAAAAATGCGCAGAGTTATCATGAAGGCCGGCAGCTAAAATGTAGGCTACTTAACGTACAAAACTTTAATGCGTCATACAGTTTAAATTTTATTTTATTCAGATACCAACAAAAATGTTTTCGCTAATTTAAACTCAGCTTTACTTTGCTTTGCTCAGGCCGTGGCTCTGCTGCTCTACAATAAATTTGCCCGCTTGACATTTTAAGTTTGAATTTCCAGAGTAGTTGGAAGCGAGCGTCGGTTCTGCAACCAAGCATACAAAGTCTAAATAAACGCTGATTTATACCAGCGTAAACGCAGAAAAATCGCCGGCAACGACGCGCACATATATTATGCGCGCCGAAGACGCGGCGCAAAGTGGATGATTTACATTTTCTAATCTTAGGAAAATAAGTTGCAGTTAATGCTAAATACGCGGCGGCCCACTTGCAACGAGTTATAAGTCATTCGCTGCGATGGTCATCCGGTAGCATTCGATGTAAAGCGCACACGAAAGAAACATGCGAAGAAACAGCTCAATGAGGCGAGGAGCGATTTTTCCCAGTTGGGTGAGTTTGCAATAACATGCAGGCACGCAAATTTGATATAAATTATAGATTGATGGATAGATGCGAATACCACAAGAGGATGGGGAGGGGGGCGCGGAAAACGGGGAAGTTGCTGGGGAGCAAAACTGAGGTGTTAAATGGGGAAAATACGTAAGACGCAAGGAGGATTATTTATAGTGGAAGGCAGTCGAGGACGTAATGCGCTTCCACACTTTCCACCAAGGGCATTAATCACTTGCGCATCAGCGCCTTCATTCTTTGGCAAAACAAGGATTTGCAACAAGATAATAGTTGGTGTTTCAGCAGCTTACTTTTTGGATGCAATAAATTAAGAAAATGGTGGTGGTAACAAAGGAAATTAGAATATATAACAAATGCATGGTATATTTTTAGTCGGATCCAAGGTTGT
>JAODGC010000007.1:4456576-4467184 GCA_027574925.1 Ecitoglossa quadriceps | reverse complement strand
ATGTGAATTTCTAGATTTGAAATAATCGGTATTAAAATTTCTAATGAATTGAACCCAAAATTGCATGCTTAGCATATGTGAATCCATCTCATTCGGAATACCTAACACCGTGGGGGTGCCCCCAATGGAAATTAGTGAGTGCCATGCCGAGATACATCGTTGGCACGCTGCAAACAGGCGTCCCGTCTTACTAATAGTTATTGCCCGACAATCGCAATAGATCCGCGCGTTCATTGCATGCATATTCATGGACCTGCTGCAAAGCGTGCACATCATGGAACTAACTCTTTACCACACGGGACAAGCAAGAGGAGCACTAAAGCAATTTGCACTCTGCTCTCTAATAGATTTATCGCGCAAATATTTAATTTACACCAGAATCTTTCGATTGGAAAATGCTGGCTGGCATTTTGCAGCATTTGTCTACGAGATGTGCGTGCAATTGCAGCAGATTGTCGACCAGTTTTATGCCCCTGCGCATTTTAGCATGTTGTAAACTTGGCAACTTGTTGAAGTACACACTCGGGCACTTTACGCATGTCCCTCCGCTGGCTGGGCAATAAACAACGCACCAACAAGTTAGCAATATTGATATATTAGCACGCTACGCGCGTCGTATTTTTAGCCCGCGCGCGCTTTTACTGCTCACTTGATTCCCACATCGGGCGGAACGCGATTACGCGATTACTACCTCGTTGCTGGGCATAAACAATTTTTGCCGTTTCGGAATAAGTGCGCGGCCCTGGTTTTCTGTGCGGTGCAGAAATGCGAAGCGTGTAATATTTATATGTGGCGCGGACATTTTCCACCGGCGCAACACCGCACTTGGGTGTGTTTACGCGTGGTAGCCGTCCACTTCGTTATGCATGACGAATGCTATAAAGTCATAAAAACGCCGTCTTATAAGCTAATGATTAATGATGCTTCGATACGAATCTCGGCGACTGCGAAGCAAATGTGCATATGTGACAACTCAATAAGATGTGCATGAAATAAGTGCACACTGGTGACTTTACGAAATCTCCTCACGTCGAAAATTGAAAAGGTATTAAGATCATTTTACATTGACACTTACTGCTTTGTTTTCATCTCATCGCTTTGCGTTGTCGAGTCGAAATCAACGCAATCAACTTAAAACGAAAACAGTTGGATTTAGTTTCGTCCTATTTCGCCTCAGAACCGCTAGATGTCCTAGCAGGTCATGTTTGTTTCAGTTTAGATTTTCGGGTCCCTGCGACAGTGCTGTTGTTTTTGCCGGCATTGGAATGTTATCAGTGCCATAGAAATGTCTAAGCAGGTATAGCAGTTTGAATGATATCGCAGTGTTGTGAGAATTATTCCGGGATGAACATCGTACTCTCGCTCCGCGTTATGCAAATTATTCTCTGCATTGAAATCACTTGCGACTAATAAACTTTGAATGCGGGAAATAAAGTTAGCAGAAATGCTTTCATTTGTTTTAGTGTTGTGAAGTGATTAAATAGTATTAGAGCGGATTTAAAACCATAATGTGTGTGCACACATTCAGTATGAACGTGTGATATGCTGCTACCCGTTGATCAAGGTTAGGTGGTAATTTTTGATATTTTTGCTCGCAAATTCTTTCTAATACGCATCATATTATTCACTTAAACATTTTTAACTTGCGCAACACTCTCATTTATGGCCGCATTAGATTGGTCATTAGATCAGGCCGCGAATCGATTCAATCTCGATCCCATGCTGGCCCAGACTGCGCTGGAAGAGTTGACGGCCGAGGAGCGCAAATCATTCACCGTGCCATCACGGCGCAGCGCAATGTCGTGGACACGCTATAACCTGGCGTAATGCAAGCGCATTATAGGTAATGTGCTGTTTATAGCGCCGGGGTCGGCGCGACGACGACGCGACGATGGCGGCGGCGGCGTGCGGCGAAAAAACCGCCCGAGGGTCGCGACCCAGCGCTGCTCTTCGACAGCTATCACTCTCACGACCGCCACGACGCCACGATGAAGGAGGAAAGCCACCAACGGCGGGGCTAGGTACGCATCTTGTTATGTCGTGAGGTAGAGTTAACTGATTTATGGTTTGCCTCTACATAAAGTCAGCAAGTGATAAAAATTTCCACTGGAAAAATAAATATTCCCCCGAAATAAAAACGCCGAAACTAATTAAGATCTAGGCAAGGATCACTTGTAGTGCCCATTTGGTTGTAATACTAGAATGTGGATTTCGGTTTAACGCTGATGAGTTCAAAGTCGTTTGTGACCCCTGGCGTTGCGCACGCTGTACGTCCAAACACACGAATTTATAATTTACAATGTAATAATAGCGCGTGATAAAATGTCGATATATATATATATATATATATATATATTGGACGTGCATTGGCAAACGTGTAATTGAACAATCAATTTCGCCCGCTCTCTGTGCGCGCTTACCTCATCTACCTAATGGCGGCGCGCGGCTTTCTATGTAAACAGAAAATTCGTTATCCCGGTCGTGTATCTAGAACAAACTCCAAACGCAATACATCTCGCAGCTATCCGCACACACGAGAGAATCGCTTGCAAGCTCAAAGCTGAGCAACATATTAATAACGAGTATGAAACGGACGCTCAAGATAAATTCCTCTAAATGAACACGAAATAATAACAGTCTCGGGTTTAATGTATATAATGATATTGTCCAAGCGGAGACTTGTCTAGGAAATAATCTTTTAATAATGATCTCAGGCTGAATGAAGATCGTTTTGAGACGGGAAAAATAATATTTTTGAACTACAATAGCGATAAATATCTTCAAGGCCCCGCGAATGTGAAGTTGGGCTGCCCAAACCCAACCATCATCCTATACTGCGTATGTGAGCGCCAAGAGTGCAGATAATCGAGAGCAGTGCGTTTAAAAATTAGACCATTTTAGCGCCTTTTCATTGCACCAGGCGCCCACATAGGAGTAGTAGATCTAGAAGAAGGTCTGATGGAAGTTTAAAAACAATTTGTGCGTAGTGCGAATCCAGCAATTCCGTGCGTTTATAAATTAATTTTTCGCATATTACTTTGCGGCTTCAACAAATTTGAGTTAATTCCATTTAATTTGCGATCCCTGCACCGATAGCCACTCTAATACGACGCGCGCAATTATTTTAAACGCTCACCGCTTAAAATTAATGTAACTGAGCACCATTGCACTACGATGCGCGCGACCATATCGACGCTGCGATCTTTCACCTAGGCCAGCGCCAGCCACGATAAAACAAACGTACTGCACTGGTGTTTAATGATTCTAATGGAACGAAGTCTTCAGGCGTTACGAAACCCACTGGATTTACATGTGTGAGTATCACCTGCTCTTCGCGCTCCCAAATCCACTCGTTGAGCTCTTGGTAGAGAAGCAAAAATTAATCCACTTCCGAAGTCATCTCACCATTCTTCTCTGCATTTCTCTTCATGGGCTTTCCTCTACTTGCAAGCTCGTGAAATCTTAAAAGTATCAAAACATTTCTTTTTCAGCTTGCTGCTAGCTTACAAGCGGGCGAGAGGTGTGCGCGTGGAAGAGGTGAACAGGTTGAATGCCTTTTTATTGCTCCGGTTTCATCATAGCTTCGATTTTATTGATATTTTATGTCCCAGCCTGTCACAATCGCCGCGTCGGCTGGTCGCATTTTCTACGGTCATCTGCATACATAAAAATCGAGGAAGTGAAGCCAGCAAACGAATTAAAGTCGGCGCGGATTTTTTATTTCTGAACGTGCCAGCGCCGCGATGAGAAAAAGAAAATCGCATGTTATGAAAAATAACGGAGCTGATGGCTCTTGATTTTTATTCTGCCGGAATTTAACAGCTTTCGAAGTGCGGCTTAAATCTCGATTTTAAGGTGACATCTCCAACCGACGCAACCGACATTTTCCGGATATTAAACAAGCTAATATCATAATTATTTAATGTCCCAAAATTATGTTTAACATAATGATGATGATACACTATTTTTCATCACGTAATTACGACGATTGCTTTGCCACCAGTGAACAAAAACCTCTCTCGCGCATTGTGAGGCACAATTAAAATTTGGACGCACACCTAGCGAAATGCATGAAATACCAAAAGCAGTAAAAAAGCGCGCAGGAAAAGCACGCCGTCACCTCGCAGGCTGTCGGAGCGACAAATCCCAGGCGGCAGGCAGTCGAGGGCGCGCACCGCCGTCGCAGGCTTCGTGCCTGCGTGCAACGTGTAATTACACAAATCGTGGCGACGACACGACACATCCCGGCTGCCGGTTGCACACGCAATGCGCATGCCATTTATACACGTGCAGTGGCTAGACGAATGTAAGTGATATGCGCGCATGAATTAGAGCAATTAATCGGAGCGTCTTGAGTGTTAACTACCGTATTATGACGACTAGCCTAATGAGTTGCCTATATTCATCGGACGTTGAGTTGCTTACGGCGCGGAACCAGATGCCATGGTGCCTTCGTTTTGTTTTCCATTGCGTGGATTTTTCAATGGCACACTGGAAATGCCTGTTTTTGTAGCAGGAATCGTTGAAATTTACGACGCGATAACAACGCGCATTTTAAATGTTGTTTACTTCCTTGTCCTGCGATTGTTTGCGCGGCTTGTTGATATTTGTTGTGCACTTACACGAACAACATTGCATGGAAGAAAATATTTTAAAAGTGAGGTGAAAACATCGACAGTTCAGTGAAAATCAGGCAAATAATATATTTGCTCGGACATTATCAGCGTATTATTTATTTATCGACATTAATCCCGTTTTCATCATTGTCTATTTAAGCCAGTCTGCTGCAGGTGATTCCAAAATAAATGTTTTGCATCAATTTGCGCCGTTGACTTATTAATTATTTCGACGTTTAAGTGGCCTCGGAATTATTTCACCTGCTCGGGCGGCAACCAAGCATGCACACGGGTCACTTTTCGACTGGGCATTGCTGTGCAAACAGGTATAATGTGCATATGTGAGCAGTGAATATACGCCACGATGGCCCCCTGCTGCTTTACACATGTTCCAAATATGTTCTCTTCTTCTTCTTCTTCTTCTTCTTCTTCTTCTTCTTCTTCCTCCTCTTTTTTCTTCTTCTTCATTTGTTTGCCTACAAACACACTTCATAACTCTGCCCAAAGCGCAATACGCACACGTTCAAGAAGCAAATAAATTTCATGTTTTGATACCAAGCTGCTGAGTAAATACTCTAACCTCTCATACCATTCACGTTGCTGCAAGGAAAGAAACTTACAATGACGTAGGACTTTGATGAAGCGAGATGAAGGCGTTAGGCAACCAACTGTTGGCAACTGTGAAGAGCTGAGCTTAATACTGTTTGGAAGCTTTTAGTTGCCTTTTCGGAAGAAGTCGAGTGTCTCTCCTACAGCGTGTGGAGTGTTGGTGATAATTTGTTCGTCATCATTTGTGAGCTTGTAATGTGTCGAAGAAGAAAGTGTTAAGTAGTTTGAGAGATTTTCGTGCGGTTGTTTTCTCAGCAGCGCGTCGCTTGTTTCATTCACTTTATCGACACCGCCGGAGCGCTGGTAGCTTCCTGGATAGCATTAAAAATTGATACGAGAGACGCAACGGTCAATGGGAAGGAAAACATTCGAAAATAGAGCGGGCGACAAGCACGTACAGTGCGTGGATAAAACGCGACTTAGATAGCGACGACCGCAGATGTGGGCGTTGCAGTGCTGCGACAATTTTCAATTTAGATACGAGTGACATACGAATGTCGAAAACATTTACTCTACTTATATAAATCAAGCTGTTCACCACTAATTTCTGGGATTCTCTTCACTCCCATGAATGTCGGGAGGAGCAAAAAGGAGAGCAGGCAAGATGAATCCGGTTCTTTCCATGCGACTGACATGTTTATACCTTCAGAATTTTGCAATTGTTTCATTCCGAATTCATCTCGAGCCAACCGCACCGCTAGCTCAATTGATTCATAATTTATAGGGTTCATACATCAACTCCCATTGCGTTGTCCTCCTAAGGACACGATGCGATCGTATGGAATCAGTTGGAAAATATTTATTTGCCAACAATTCCTGCCATTGACAGCCATTCATATTACTGAAGAAAACGAAATGTGCGCCATCTTCAATCCGACATTAAAATGTATTTATTGAGGAATGTATTGGATCTCTTGCTAAATCCCTCTCTGTTTATTTTTATAGTTGCATGGTGTAGGGACATGACTTTGTGAATATTTCGCCGCGTTTGCTGCAACTATTGTTTCCAGTCTACTACACAGACGCACACACACACACACACACACACACACACATGCAAACAACGTATGAGCTTTTTGCGTGCACATGATTCGCGCACTCTATTCATGTTAGAAGTCAGATCGGTGACTTGTCATTATCCACGTACCAAGCACCAATCCGAATAGAATCCTCTCTTGTCTGCCAAGAATCTGCGCTGAATTTTTAATTCCGCCGGCACTAGGATAAAGGCGCAACGTGGCAACTGGTTTTCCTTTTGCACCACGCACGCCATGGAATGCCATGACATAAACGACTGAAAGTACAAGGATCGTGCTCCCTACGCGGTGCCTTATCCGTTGGTGGACAAATAAATACAGTCGAGTTGGGCAGGAGTTGGGCAGTAGTTGGGAAGTCATCAAGATCAAATGGTAATTCATAATTATTGTTTACGTACCCATTTCGCGCGTTTAACCTACCATTAACGGCGTTAATTCTTTTGTGTGCCCTACGAGCGATAGCATCACGAATCAACGCCGGACCCAAAGTCGGCTCTGAATCTCCATATCAATTCCTGCGCACTTCGTGCAACGATACTGAAATTATTTCATACGCGCACAATAGAACTACACTTTATAAGTTTGTACTGACTGGATAAAGCGGTCTTATCGCGTCGAATCCATCTGGACAGCACCCTTTTTTCGTAGCGTTCTTCACAGGCCAGTAATTAAATTATTACTTGTTGCGTTTCTAATGACATTTAATTGTAGGCTAGCAATTAATGCGTCGATTGAAATTAGCTGGCTACCGGCCGTTTGAGGCGCCCATTAGCAGACTCTTCTTACATTGTTTCAAAAAGTGAAGAAGAAGAAGTCGTAAGAGGTGTCTGGGGAGATGGTAATTTTGAGATGGCTTTGCGTGAGGTGTTTTCATCCCATATAAAGCGGGTACAAGTTGGTGAAAATGTTGAAAAGGTAGTAAGCAGCTTGCACATGCGCCTGCTACACTTTAATCTAGTAAACAAAGTATGCAGCTTTTTCTGCAGTTTTTCTGCTTTATTTGGAATTGTTGAAGAAGTAAAGAGAGTTGGCAATGTCTAATTTGGACATGTTAAGATTGAAATTAATTAAAATGCGCGTTGCGTACAAGTCGAACGTTGGCTATTCGAATTGTGTTTGAAATTCGTCTTTGGCGAGAACACCCACGTCGATAAACGATTAATTTATCTATTAATCAACATCCAAACTATTAATTTCGATTTGAATAATTAATTGTGCGGCTGAATTTCTTAATCGCACCAAATTAACAGATTGCTTTGGAGAGAATTGTGAGCAATATTATCGCATGATGCATTTTTAACGCTTTGTCCGAAGATTTGGTCCGCATCCGCACACAAATTGATCCACTCAAACCTCCTCTACTGAGCTAGTTGGAAGCAGAAGAAAAAGAGGAGGCCGGCTAAAGAGAAGAAAATAAGTTCTTATTTTTATGTTGGTATTTTATTTGCTTGACTTGTCCTGACTTAAGTCATAAAAAGAACACTACCGGTCTTGTTCTGTGTATTTCCACAGCAGTGTCGCATTTCCTGAGTACCCTAGAATGATAAATCACATTGCAGCGCGTCTTATTTGTCTGTAGGTTTGCTGCCGACGCATACGGAGGCTGCAATGTAGTAATGTCAGATGATAGGTAGTGACACTCGCCGCGGACCCTGTAATTAACGATCTTAAAGTCGCATTTTTCACCAGCGCCCAGCACCACGGCGCACGTAATATTTCAAGTAATAAATTTCGGGGAGTGTCAAAGTTGTGTGCGTGCTTTTATTTATGTTTGCTTGGTGCACTCTGAGCTGCTCGGCGTCTCTTCAAGCGACTAAAAGTGCTTGATAAATATAGCAGGGCAGCGTGCAGATGATGGTTTACTGCTGCTCTCGTTGATGCAAATTACAAAATAATGCCCCCCTAAATGCAGGGAAATTGATTTTCGTTGGGAATTTAGTTGACTGAACAACAGCGATGAGTATCACAACACGAATTATGTAAAAGTGCGCGCTAAATTTAGATTACATTATTAAAGCAGCTAAAGGCATGCGAGGCATGCCACGACTGTGTACCACGTTTATCTGTTTATACGCTCGGAGAGTCCACGGGTCAATCGGGATCTGTCTCGTCTGCGCGCGATATTCATCCGTTCAGGGGTCAAACGTCGGCGTAGTTTTTCCATCCGCTGCATGCACCTTCGGCGTTTTGACATTCGTCTATTTACAAACAATTTGCAAAATGGTACCAAGTTGATTGTGCGTGTGTGGTTAAGTTTGCGTTGGGAGTGGAAAACAAAAAAGGAACGTAGTTGTTGATTGGCAAACTATGGGTTAATCCGATGGGATTTTGGCATTTGGCTGATTGTGCTCTTTGTAATTTTTTATTGCATGTACACATTGTGTGTGCGTGCGTGTGTGAGCGGCAAACACCACCGTGGTTAAGTCGCAGGTTCACACTGCGCACCGACGCGAACAACATTTTCCTATTTGATTTATAGCGCAAATAGTATTCGACATCAATGGATGTGTTTTGGCGTTCGACATACGCCGTCGAACAATATTGATTCAAGTGTTGAAACACGCGCTTTTCATATTGGTGCGCATTGCTGGAATGGGCTAGCGGCGTTTTTGAGTGGTTCCAATGTTTTACACTTGATTAAGAGTCGAGTGGTGTTCTTAGGCATTTATTATTGATACTTGAGGGTCTTATTGGAAGTTATGGGGTCCCATAGGGCAAGGTGTGCCCTCTGGGTATAATTTTGTTAATTTTAGTTATTTAGAATTGTGGGATGCGTGCGCTTCCTTTATTTCTTACCCAATGCATCCCGGGCGTACGAGAAGCGGCTTCCTCGAACACTCCCATCTGCAGGAAGGTCGCCGCAGCCTGGCCCGAATTCCGCCGCACCAACTCCAGGGATGGTCCTTCACCGCGCCGGGTGCACACACTGCTCACAAACGCGCACACCTTCCCCAATGTCCATGCATCAAAATCACTGCACTCCCAGCAGAGGAACCAAAATCCATGGGGCGCTCTCACCGGGCAGACGTGCACATTACCGCACCGCAATCACTGCCACTGCGCATGCAGAAAAAAAGGCGCGCTATGAGTGTCCTGCGCGCATGGTCGCGAGGGCGGCGGTGGTGGCAACGACGTGACGGGACGAACGGCGACGCTAATTTCGCGTGTGAGACGTTCGCGAGCGGCGGCAACAGCAGCAGCAGCAGTGGAAAATCGGTCCGTGCACCACAACAGTCGGTATACGGCTGTGCGGAGCCTCGAACGCGCATGTTTGGCAGCGCACTCGACGCTCTCTCCGGCCTCGACATCGGCTGGGCCAACTCCTTCTCTGCCGGCGCCGATAGAAGGGGACTTTGCTGGCTGGAGGAGGGCACTGCTTTGGGCATGGTATGGAGGAACGGATTGGGGCTGGCCATTCGATTTTCCACCTTAACGCCGCGCGTGCTTAAGGTGGATTATGCCGTGCGCGGTGGAAGAGAGGGCACGACTTGCTCGCCGCGGTGTTGATACGTGAACGCTGGTTGTCTTTAGGTGGATTCATAGACCGCAAAATGTAGCATGCCCGATTTACCAGAAGATGTGCTCATGGCAATACATATTTATACAGGCCGACAATTGGCTTTGAACCATCTTGAGCAAGTCAACTTGACATTGTTTCCTAGTTGTGGAGCAAACATTATACATTGGTCTACATAAAAAGGTAAAAACCGATTATTACGGGGTAACAATGGATATTGTTTGCAATGTGTGCACCCCATTCGCACAATTGAGTTTCGGGCTCTTGCTGAGATCTGTGGGTCATGATTGTTTGCAACACACCAGGGGTTAAGAAGTCTGCACTCGAAGAAAAGTCCTTTGAATGTGACACAATGTTAAAGTCTTCATCACATGCAGCAAAAGGCGGTGAGAACAGCTTTCCGGATGTAGTGCAATAATGCAATAATGCAATACCGGAAGTTACTACAATACCCTACCATCCTCTAACATCGGATACTATACAACACAACTTGATCAAATATGTTGATGGATATTTTTTAGTCCATCATGAAACAAAATCAATTGATGGAGGTTATTTGTAGGAGGCAACCCTTGTTTTCTAGACTTCTAGGACTAGACCATCATTGGGTTTTATCGCAGGTTTCGATCTGCATCAGATGAAGAAGTCTTGCAAAGTTAACAAGGCATGACCCTGGAGGTGACAGGTGTCAATACGTTTCAATTTTTACGTTTTTACTTTTCAAGGTAAAGAAAGCTCGTGCCAAATGTGCACGTTGTCCTCAACATGTCGTTCGTCATCGTGTGTCTGCTTTGCAGCCTGTACACCAAGTGGACTTACCTAGAACGAC
>JAODGC010000007.1:4432462-4456476 GCA_027574925.1 Ecitoglossa quadriceps | reverse complement strand
CGTTGTCCTCAACATGTCGTTCGTCATCGTGTGTCTGCTTTGCAGCCTGTACACCAAGTGGACTTACCTAGAACGACAGATGACGCTCGTGCCATCAATTCTAATTTTTGAGTTGGGTGGTATTCTGTATCTTTGCTGTGCTGTGTTCCAGAGTACCGCAATGAAAGGTGTTGTCTTTTAGAACTTTTAGTTTGCAGTTATTGATATTTCGGTGCCAATTCTATTTCTTTCTCTGCCCCGGTTTAGGCATAGTGGAGGAGGTTGTGCTTAATCCATTACTTACCGTTTTGCTTACTCTGCATATCCGCACAATGTGCTTCTTGATGTACGAACCTCCGTAATGCACTCGAAATGTGCTCCGAACTGGTGGCAAATAGAGTCGTCGCGTTTGCGCTTCCACTTTAAGCGCTTTGCGCGCATTGTGGTTAGCTGTGTATGCTTAATAGCAATCTTTAATGCCATGTTGCGGTAGCTATTAAATCCTTGTTATGCCAGTTCAATATTTGAGGAGCGCGCACCGCACGCGTGTTTGCTCGCCGGCCAGCGGATGACCAGCGCGCGAGCGCGCGCGCGCGCCTTCCTTTGTCACCATTCTCTAATCCGTTCTCTTCGGCTGACCAGCGGCAGTTGCACGCAAAGAATGCATATCTGATCGCACCTTGTTAGCCTCGGGCTGCAGAGCTGCAGTTATTGTCCTCCCATGTGGATGTCTTGCTGTTTGTTGGCCGTTTACTCGTTGAAAGCAAAAGCGAAGACTTCCTTTGTGGAAGTCTGGCGAGCGAACGGACAAAAGTAAGAGTACGACTAATTGAACGTAAATGCGTTTTAAAATTTCAATTGATGGGCCGATATTTTCAAGCGACGGAAGCATTGAGAAGTGGGAAGATGTTATTTGCATAAATTTACACCGATTTGGTGATTACCAAATTGGTCACGCATCATTTGCCGTGAGTCTCAATGCGCAGAAGGGCATTTTATGGTCGCGTGCCATTGTTGACAGGCATCAAATCAATGTTCCACTCATTGGGTCTTTAATGAAGTGTAAAATCACACACAATGCGCCTAAAACTACCTATTATGTGTACAGTTGAGGTGTTGATAATTGTGGTAAAGGTGCGAAAACTGACCAATGGGTGGTGACCACTGCAAATTAAGAATAAAATTCAATAATCCCTTCTTATTTATCACAAATAGTGTCAATCAAAGCTTTTATTACAGACAGCCCTATTTGCTTTCCATGTCCCTGCTAGACCAATTGGAAACCCATGGGCCAAAAACACTTTATTTCGGCTTTTTCAACAAAGCAGCCTAAGTGGATTGTGTATGGCCAGTTGTTAGGGCAAGTCTGCTTTTATCAGCGCTAGATAAGATAGGTCCATGTCGCAACTTCTGAAGTGTCCCAAAACGGGCTTACTTCATTTCATTTCTTTCAGATCGACTCAGCTGTCGATTAGGGTGCTTAAATTGAGACACAAACAAATTACTCCGAGTTGCCACCTGAGATACAGTATCCTTTCTAATTCTATGTGCTCAGAAAACAGTTTTTTTGTTGTTGTTTTTATGTACGTAAAACAAGGAACAAATAGTATGCAAATTATTCATAACAAGTAATTAAAAAGTAATCGAATGTTTGCCATGCTTTGACAGTACAGTTGCCAAGTAATGATTTATGTTGTTTAATGTCGCTGCTTGGTTATAAAAGCAGCCGAGAAGAGAAATTTCATGCTTCTTTAACTCCCTTGATCTAATAACTTGTGGTAACAAGTCCGATTTAATCAAAGCAACGTCGACATAGGTTCGTTCGGTGAAAATCAGCTGTGTGGTTTGAAGAAACCGTTGCACTGGCCGTTTGAAAACAATGCCTGTAAATCATTCGGTGGCGGCCTGCCTGCACACCGGCACTGGATTACAACCACGCGTAAATCACCCATGCCCATGCAGTGTGCATGCACCCAGGCTGATTTGTGTGGTTCCGCGGGTGTTGCAAGAGCAAACGGATAGAATCCTCGGATAATGTCAGAGTATGTTTGGAACGTTTGGAAATAAACTGCAGACACATTTCTTATTCAGCTTTTGTTTGACCAGTGAGAGGTTTGCCTTACTACCTTCTTCGGTATCCGAAGGTGTCAATCAAAACATTAGAACGTTTTACACGCCCTGTTTCGAGACTTTAACACCCTCCACATTTGGTGATCTTTATTCTCTTTGACTTTTAATGCGTCACGCTTCTTTCAGTCCTCAGTCGATCTTCCTTTAATGTTGCAAATGATGTTGGTTTCAACCAAAAACTAAGTAAAAATAAATGATGTCGCTCTCTGGATGTCGCTGCCACATTTATAATTGAAAGCACCGCGTAAAAAATGCATGTTAATTAAAGCTCAACATTGGCATCCCTGCGATCGACATTCGACATCCAATGCTCTTAACTCTCTCAACATCGCGCAGATGATGCACGATTTTTCACTATAATTAGCCAGCCGCTAAAAACGCTGAAATCCACTCGAGCTCACGTTTGACGCATAATAATCTGGTGTAATATCGCCGGCATGCGCTGCGCACCTCGCCGTTGATAAATCTCGGAGGATACATCAGCGCGGCTGCTGGTCGGCTACCGTCTTTGCATAGCGCAGCAAATACCGATTATTACTCTGGCGTCGTAATGCAAAATGGGCATTCGGTATTGCAAACGAAGAGAGAGAGAGCGCGCTGATCAAATATCAGAAATTTGCAATGTGGGATGTACAGTCGGGATGAAGTGGAGGTCTACAGTTATTGAAGGTAGTTGGAGATAAATTAAGTGAAGCAGTGGTTCGATGAGATGATTTTCAAGTGGTCGCTGATCATGGACGGCATTTTCTAAAGTTGATCACTTTGTAAAGTGTCAGGGGCTGCATTGCGCTGAGACGCTCCAAGTCTCCGAGAGGAGATATGAAAAAAAATCCGTTGGGATTTCAGCGAACAAAATATCGAAAAGCAAACAATTTCAGCGGAATATTTTATTGTTAAATGAACATCTCTACAGCAATATGTAAACGCAAAGTGGTCAGTGTTTTACGAATTTTCTTAGCAGTAGATGCAGAAAATGTTCGGACAAAGGTAGGATCTTTGATTTCTAATTCTGGCACCAAACCAATTCTGTGCTATCATATTCTACGCTTTGTTGGTCACCACTTGAATGTGATATGTTGACGTACACCAGGTAGTTGTTGCATTTACTCCTGTCTTGTGTGTAACACCGCATGGTATGGTAATGCACACGCTGAAATATATCATATTCCTATTAACACATGCAAATGAAGGAAGCAAGCGAAAGAAACAACTTCTACCTACAAGAACACTGGCTGCACGGCACTAAGTTTTTCGGTGCCTTCCACTTTTTCCGAAGCTGGCTTTTCATGAGGTACTTCATCTCCCTAGCGCCGTTGTTGTGCCCAGTTCCGTGTGTGTTTGTTTTGCCGTGTGGATTCTAAGTAGATCGTAAATCGCGAGCTTGTCGGCGGTCGGATGTGAATGATTTACACGAGACCGAGGCATCCGTTCGGGCGGGCGGCGTACGCCAACCGAGTAAAAACCATTCACATCGAGTGCAATCTATGCGAAAGTAACTAAAGCGCGCGCACAGTGTTATCGCTTCGTCCTGCGCTTCATTTACATGTCGACAAGCCAAGCAAGCAGTGGAATTGAAATTAAAAACCAACCTCTCGATAGTAGCTGGTAGTTGGCAAGTGGAGTAGAAGATGGTCGCATCATTTATTTTCAGCATCGTTATCGCACATTTGGGCATTTCTTCACAGGCGTCCCCGACGGTGCTATCGGATTACAAATCGCCGTTTATTTCGATACAATCCGGCACGTTTTGCCTAAACACACCTAAACACTGCGGACGTGGGGTGAAGCCAAGCGATGCGTTGGGTTCATTAATTACCATCTCCTGACGTAACGTGACGTGACTTAACCTAACCTAAGCAGCCCTCGTTTCGGCCCAATGCTCTCCAACATTCAACATTTCCGAATTATAACAGGCTACAGGAAATACTCGCTATTATTGGGAAATATTCGTATCGCTTGTCCTGCAAACAAACTAGAAAACAAGGGAGGTGCATTAAGGATTGTTTATGCATTGCCAATGTTGACTCGTTGTCTTGAGTATGCTTGAACTTGATGTTTTCAAGTGATATGTTTATTTTGCCGTGATGAAATCTGTGGAATGCCGAGGGAGACAGCGTTCACAGCTCTGCTCTCAGCTTGTGAAAATCAAGGGATGAATGAGATTTTATTAAGTAGTTTGTTTAGATGCTGCGTGAAGTGGCACCGCCGCGCAGATAACGATCTAGTACGTGAGCTTGCAGCAAAAAAAGCGCAGAACGCTGCATGAATGGGAATCACACGAGTGGTGCGCCACTTAGCGTGCTGCTGGCTGGGTTGCATGTTGTGAGGGGCAAATGTGCGTGCAAAGAGTGGTGAGAGTTTTATATGATAAGAGGGTTGAGTTAGTTGCGAATAGAAAAGGCTTGGGAATTGAATTGATTGGAACGATATGGACTGTCTTTACTTGATTGAGGGTGCTATTTACTTTACTTTTTACTGCACTCAATTGACAGGTGTCAATTTGTATTCCTGCTTACATGGCAATTCTTAACAGTTTCATCACTTTGCACGCGTCGTACTCGAGTGTAAATTCCCTATTACCAACACTCGCTTCGCGTTAGCCCATTCATTTCAATCGCGAGTGTAATTAGGCTCCTAGCGCCGGCGCTAGGAAGTGTGCTGCAATTCGCCATGTTATGAATTTTTGAAATCGATTACGTGTGCCCGACACGACATTAAGCTGGCGTTCTGTGTAAGACGCGACACAGCAAGTAATTCTAATCCGCTAGCACTTACCGCTTTGCTTCGCAGCAGCGAGACACTCTCATTGCTGCGCCGCTTTTTCTGCCACCGTCGCCCAAGCGCGCACTTTCCGTTGCAAAAATATGAGCACATGTCTAAATGTACAATTAGCGTAATCGGCACAAGGAGCGGAGGAGAAGAGATAATGAGCATGAACAATAATCACGCCATTAGGCCTACTTGTTGCATTAAGTCAACGGCAGCCTGAAAATTGACTTGCTTGGGTAAGGTATACGGGTTTATGAGTGGGTCTGATGAGGGCTTTGGATACAATTGCAACAATGTTACTATCAAGCGTGCGTTTTATGAGTTTACTACCAAGTGGTGACAATTGTAATTAGAATGTACAATATTAGTACGATGTGATGATATTGTTAGTATAATATTATCACTTTGGTGGTAATTTGAATTTATCGAATTATTTAATAAAATAATCATAAACTAGGCATTCATTTGTGGCTGTTTAATTTATTATTAATTTGTTAGCGGGAATTTGTTATGCTGGGGGTTTATTTGCACCTGATTAGAACGTGCTGGTTGTCGAAGCAAATATGGATTTAGAGCTTTTCTTATACATATATAGAATACACTACCAAAGTGATATTTTTTGTCATGTCTACTTTGTTGCAATATTACATCATCATGTTAGGAAAAATTAATGCGTTTAAACTCTGTTATTATTGAGACATAACATAACTTTTTGCAAATTATCTTCTACCTCCTTTCTAACTGTAGTAATTGTAGACACATGTGAGCATATTTCCCAATGGAAATATTTCCAACTGTTGTCTCCAGCTCCAACTAATTAACCGCTTTCGTAGGGGGTGTGGAGGCACGCGTTATTTATTGTAGGCAACGATCGGAATAAATAATTGTAATGCGCGTAGCGACGCACATTAGCGACGCTTATTAAATGATGACTTTGCATCGCTGCGCCGTACATATTTGATGTTGGCATTTTTCGCCGCGCGCCCCAAGAGGCAGGAAATTATCGTATGACATTATGCATTATACATCATCTTAATTTTAACTCGGCGCGCATCGTGGAAAAACGGATATAAACGCGTGCAGCGCATGAATATCAGTGTCACATCAAACGCGCGCAACCATCAAACACTTGCGAAGACAAAGTGTGAAAAATTTCAGGCATTCCTTTTCAGAAAACGACAACTCTATTTCCCTTTCCTTGCGCCGCTGGTGGAAGCTCGCTCGCTTTTTAAACGGATTCAATTTGGGTAATTTGCATGGTATCCATTTCATATCATCACTGGCGGATCAACTTCACAAGGATCACATGGAGTTGATTTTCGTTGGCGCGTTAATGTTTTGCATATAATTGTTCCCGATGTGTGCATGATATGAATGCGCACCGGCCGGCCGCTGTGCGCATTAACATAAACTTTATTATTATTCAGGGTGATCCGATCGACGGCGAGTCAAAAACGACGCAGCAAGTGGCCGGCAATTATTTCACCTGAGCATAATTTATGTTATTAGTGTGGACATTATCGGCAATTAGATGGAGTGTGTAGGTTTTGCGCACGATTTTTTGCCACATAATTCTAGCAAATAGAATGCATTAGATTTTGAAACGCTCTGCGGTAGAAGGAGTGCGTAATTACAGCTAAGATAGATATTATTTATTCATCTGCTCGGCGACACAAAGAAAACACGCCGACGGACATTATCAGCGGCAGTTTATTGGCATCGCGTTTATTAATAATATTCGCATGCGGTTTTGTTTTCCATTACAAAACTTGCATTGCAAACTCTACGCAAAGTGTTTTGGCACGCACCATCAACTGCATATTAATGCACGCAAAACGAATAAATGAGGCAGGACACGCGTGCAAACGCGTAATTAGAATGCGATCGATATTTGCGTGCGGAGACGACCTGCTGCGCGCTGCAGCAGCAAAAAGATGAACACGCTTGAGAGACAAGCACCTGTCATCGATAATTTACTCTATAAGGTTTTGTCACCGTGCCATGACGCGCCCATATCTAGATCATGTGATTATAAGCGATACAGGTGATCGTAAGTTTATAAAAATTCATTTTCCACCATAATTTCCGCATGCACTTAGAGTAGAGTTGGTTCGGTTGCGACTATAAGCTTCCCACCATCAGGTGGTCTTTATATCCATAGGAAACGAATATCAAGGGTGTAATATCCCCAGGACCACTGTTTGGGCCATGCACGTGCCCTCCCACTTAGCGGGACATGGGATATCAGGGTGTTTTTAACGACCGTCGTCGTTATCCCAACTTTGACTGGAGAGGTGCAAAGCGTACAAGTTTGCTATGTAGGAATAGTTTTCTGTCTTTATTCGGAAGGGTGGGACTTATGTAGTACTTTGGATTAGTTCAATTACAACGCAACTTACTTGTTATCCATACATTTTTCTAGACTTTTTCTTGATTTTTTCCGTGAAAACGTCCGCACGTTAAACATTTCATATATTGTTAAATCAATTAATTATTGATTGGTTTTTTTATTGACTTGACTTTAGTATGAGGTTTGGTATATTATATCATAAAACCTAGAAGATTTTTAGTTTTCTTTTTATACTTTCTTCCACCAATTCAACTCTGGCTTTGACTGTGCTTCGTGGGCATCATATATTTACATCAAACATTTACATAAAATGGGTTTAGAGTACCAAAACTCGTGGCTTATGTTGCAACCTTCCTCGAATGGCCGAGCGTAATCTTTGATTTAGGCTAAAACTCTAAATGTTTAATGAATACATATAAGAGCAATAATTTTGTCTCAATCAACTGGACTAAATTCATTAATAGTAATTTCCTGTCTTCAATGCTGAAACTAAGAGCAGGGCAGGGCAGGGCAATATTAAAATTTTACTAATAATAGCAATAAACTATCTACACTAGACGATGACAATCTACATTTTCAGGCGGTGTCTTGACAATACCAACGCCTGTTTGGTACAAATGAGGCACAAAATACGACGTTGGCGGCGGCGGTCGTTTGTGTAAAAATACCGCCCGCATAGTGTGTGCGCATTTTTATGACACATTTCGCGGTGTGAGCGTCGCCGCCGCCGCCGACGCCTCTCGGAATTCACTAATGAGCTGTTGGCTCCGACGATGCGCGTGCAGGAGACCGTGTTGCCATAGAAACTTTCCTCGTACGCCTGCACACTTATACACAAAGCCGCGATTTTCATACAGCGCGTCGGGCAAGTCGAGAAAATCCACGCGCAAAACTGCAATCCAGTACGTTTCACTACACTGGAAGATTGAAATTTTTGCGCATAACTTGATTGGTCGCGTTTGCAGTCAGTCGGATTGCTTGTCGCTGGACTTTTTGGATTTTCTTTTGCTGTGCTTGAGTGTGTTTAAGTGTGAGGTGGAAGGCAAATGAAAAGCGCAAGCAAGCTGTAGGTGTGCGGATCATTGACGCAACGCAAACATTATTACACAGGTCAACAGTTACCGCTTTTAATTTACCGTTGCGCCTCGGATGTCGCGTCAACGCGTCGCAAATATGAAGGAAAAATCGACTGACGAGAGCAGAGTACAGACGCCATCATAAAACCGTGCGGCTCTTATTTCACAATCCCTTGAAGCAGGGCCTGCCTCTGCGCCTAAAAAAAATAATTTATTATAGAATAGTTGAATCGCGTGCAGTGTTTATTGCATTGTTGCTGCAAATGTGCAAAACACTTCGGGCACATCTAGCAACATGCGTTGCGTGCCCACTTTTTGCATTCTTATCGTTACTCTTCGCTTATTGCGATTGCGATATATACGAATAATGAATATGCATATTGTGTTTATCTGTGCGCTTTGACGGCGTCGGGGAAAAATCGCAACATCTTCGTGTCTGCGCGTGGCAAACAGACCGAGACAAAATGTCATGACACCAAACATGTAAATTGTTGTCTGTGTTGTTTTAGTTGGATTTTGAGACCCTTTTCCCAGTGCACGAAGACATGGAGTGGAAGTTGTTAAATTTGATCGATTACAGCTGATTGATCTTTACAAGAGGACAAAGTTTGCTTTCGTAAAGTTACCAATTATACATTTTTATCCCATGGGTTACCACAAGCATGATTTGTATTTTGGTTTTGTATAGTATAAACTAAACTTCATTATAATGACGTAAAATACTTAATAATTTATCTGAAAGCTCATCAAAAACTAATAATTATTCACACTAAAGTATGATAATTTTCTGGAGAAAATTAATACTATTTATGCAAATCACTGAATCTCACCACATTTGAATGCCCATAACAATATTTCAAAAGTAACCACATATCATTAGCATAAAATAGAGGCGGAAGAAGGTGCTGCGCACATCGTGTTCTCTTAAACTTTCCTAATTTCGTTACCTCGAAAACTCTAATAAGACCAGAAGACGAACGGTTTCGTCTGCGCTACAAATGGTCTTCATTCTTTATTCGTTTAATTAGTGATGATAATTATGTAATTTATAGCTGCGGCTGAATTCTACAAACATGAGACTCGAGTAAAGTAGAATAGCTGAAATTATGATAGGCCAGTTTCAAAGCCATGAAATAATGATGTTGTGTAACCGATGACGAGTCGACACTGTCTGAAGCCGGGTCACAGTGCGCGCTGGTTTTGTCTCTGGGGAAGTAGTGGGGATGCGTGCGTGATCTCTGACCCGACGCATCGCTCGGCGCTGTGATTTGCTAGCAGTCAATGTGGTCAAATCGTGTTTCAGGCTTACTTCAAAGTTTGATTCTAGTCTCGTAATTGTAGTGGGAGCTAGCACCTGTCGGGCACGTCTCCATTGACAGGCATTTGCATGGTTCGGTGCTTTTCTTCTTTCCATGTGCTTGAATTGCATTAACGGCATGCGCCACTCAAACAAAACAAGTACATAAAAGAGCATTAAAAATAAATCCATCGCTCATATCATATATTTTATACTCTATAATACCAGCACTTTGTTAATTTAAATTTGGTTGTTTTGCACTCTTTTATCAAGAATTTACATGATGCGCCACTTGCGTGTCATATATATCTTTTTTTATCAGCTCATTGCTACCGGGCGTACAACGGACATAATGCCATGTTGTGTCACGTACAAAGGTGGTCATTATCGTCTTCGTCAGTTGCGCGGCGTCGATTTTTAATTGCTCATTTTGGCATATCTTGTATTATATTACCGGCGACTAATTCATCCATCTGAAGAAAGAATGCGTCGGATCCGGGTGTCAAACCGCTTAAGTCCCCCATCTTAATTAATGCGTTAAGGCGCATCCTAGAAAATTTGCTAATTACCATCTTACTTTGCGCTCCAATTTATTGCACAATTAACGAGTATGGCGGCTTATTAATATCAGGCGAATGAAAAATATTAACTAATCATTGCATTAAGTCGGTCGGATGCTTACATATGGGTGCAATCTACATGTGCAGGCAGCTTGTTTTCAGCTGAATTTTCAAGTGGTGCTAATAGTTAGTTACCTATATGGCGCTAGTAGGCCCCGCGACGGAATGGAACGCGATGAGCGTCTTGCTTATGATCGTGGGAAACGCGAGATAAACTCGCGAGCCACCGTCTTCGCGAGGATGGCGAACGCATTATGTGAGTGCGTCACAATGCGGACGTCGTCATCGGCTGGCTGCAACACCAACGATTCATAAAATGGCATAAAGTCACCGGATTGCGCAATTGCGATCGGAAAGCGATGAGAAAAGCGGAGCAGTAAAAATGATACACGACTGCAGTGGACTTCCACCAAGTTCCAACTTGGCACTATCGTTTGTTGAAATTCCTGTGAAATATATTAGCCACTCTGAGTTCTCATGCATCATTAATTGATCGCGTCAATGTTTCCTTTAGCGCGACATCGGCGCGTTATTCAAATTTAATCGATGAAGCTGAAATGCGCTTGAAATGCCATATTGATGGCTTGATTTACATACTAATCCATAATAATGTTCTGATGGCTATTTTGCATTGATGATTTGTGTGTGGGAATGTAAGTTTTGCTCTAAATTCAGTATGCGCGTTCGTAAATTTGTTGTTTTGGCCACAAAGAAAATGTCACTTTGCAAGTATGATGAAAAACAGATTGTAAAACAACTTCGGGCGCCAAAGATATTTTTACAACAGTGTCTTGTGAAAATATGAGGCAGCGCGCTTCTTTAGCTTGCGGGAACGCCTAAACTTGGTTATGAATTCGTGTAATTTATGGCTCGTAATTAAAACTATACGATACTTCCGAAAATAGTAAAAGCGTCATCGTATTTTATGAATAATTAGATTTCACACATGCCTCTCGTGCCAGCCAACAGACACATCTTGGGCTTGGAATCAAATGTTTGCTTTGTGGTTGATCTTTTTTTTATGGCCGGCACCAAATCTTAACCTAATCATTGTTTGTTTCTGCCTTATAGTACTAATCGTCTCGAAATATGAAGAAATCTTTCGAAATCTTTTAATAATATCTTCGTGGAAGCTTCTACGAAGGATGCGTGCTTGGAGATTTTATTAGAAATGTACCGTTGCTTTCGAATTGTTTTTGGATTAGAGCATGTAGGCAACCCAGTTTACAACTCGTACATCTCATCAATCATGATCTTCTGATGGATCTTGATCCCCACTGCCAATGCGCTATTCGCTTGACATATTTTCTAAATCAATAAAATAAATTTCTCCGAGTAACATCTTCTTTTCTGCTCTTCTGGAAGCAACCAGATAAAGATTTTATACCAGTTTGATGGTCCATGGTGAACTGTCCCTCGCGAAGTTATCTATCTCTCAAAGAGTCCTCTCGGCTGTTGCGTCGGATTCATTCATGGTTGTGATCATGGTGCAGATGCCATCGGTGTATAAAATTCGATGCCCATTGGAATTCGGGCACTGCCGAACCCATGTCCGCGCTTATCTGACCTCCTCGCCTCTTGGGTGCGTGCGTCGCACGTACAACTCAATATATCAAGACCCAGGCCGAGCCGATAACGCCGCATGGACAGTGATGTACTAATAGCATCGGGCCATCGGTGGGAAATTTCATTGTCGCTCCGGTGAAGACATAAAAGTCGGCCGGTTTAATCTATGGCGGGGTAATGAACAGCACTTGCCCGTACGGCACCTAAACGAGAAAAAAACCGAAGCAAAGAAGGTGCTCTGTCGGAGATAAGCAAACTGGCAGTTGTATAATAAGAGTAGGAAGGTAGGAATTGATGTTTGGTGGGGTAGGGGGTGGGTGTTCAGCGTTAGTGAAAAGCTTTCGATATTTTATTGATTTTACTATTGGTGCTTTGTGGCGATATCAAATTGAAAGATTGCAGCATTAATTTAATGCGCTACCTAGTAGTGTCACATGGATGTTTAATGCTTCCGCTAAGCATTAACTAGTTTTGCTGCCTCCACTGAATATTATATTAATGCTCGTGGCTATCACAAGAAACAAGTGTTTACGATGTTCAATAAAAAGTGCTGGTCAGGTCGGACAAGCCCATGTGAAGACCTTATTAAATTGAATATCCGCTATAAATTGCATGAATTTTCAGCATTTGGCATCCTGCTGATGCTGCAGTCGACTTCATTCAATGCATCCTCGCATCTCGTGTGTATAAATGAACGAACGTGTATGGTGGCGTTGTTGTACGCCTGAATTTACTACTGCTCGTCACGTTGACGTCCGTGTGCAAATGGCCCCGGCGTATTGCTTACAATTTATTTAAATGGTCTCGGTACGCTCGCGATCTAGACCAGATCGATCGTAACTGATAGAGTCAGTCCTCTATCTGGTCGCGATTCTAGACATCGCGAGGGACGCATGTTTATTATCGATGCTTTTTTCTTGGCCTTTTGTATTTTATTCTCATGCGTGACATTTCACAAGTCGCATCAGCCTGCCAGCGGAAAATACACCGAGGGTTTTACTTTCGGCCGCGTTTTTTCCGCCGCCAGCACTTTGCGGTTATAAATTGATTGTGTTTGACTTTATGACCGCAATGTTTTGATGAAGGATTAAAAGCCGAGTGCGTTGTTTAGGCGTTGTGATCACGTTCTGGGGAGTTTGTGTAAACATGTTGTATGTAAATGGCTTGACGTGCTGTAAATCGAAACGGCCGTAAACATCCGAAACGAAATTTGAATCCCTGCGCTCTTGAACGGAGCCGATCGCCGATGGAAGAGAGGACATACGTTGAGGTAATAAAGACATTGAAAGTTTATGGGCATCATGCGCAAAGTGCGCGAAGGACATTTGAGCGCTACACTGTTGCGACAAGGAGGATGGGAATGGAGTTTGGACAGCAGTTGGGTGGAGGAACAGCAGGAGTCGCCAAAATGGCTTTTCAAAGAAACGAAACATAATCGCTTAATGTAATTAAAAGTAATCGAGATGAGCGCGCTTGAAATTTATGATTTTATTGATTTATACGTGGCCTCCGTTTACGACTTTGGGACTTCTTTTTGTTCCAGAAGAGGCAGCGAATGAGTGAACACTTGTTAGGTTGGATACTTGGAAGGAAGAAGATCATGTCTGATGTTAGATTTCCCATGTTGCTGGTGACACGCTGACAGGAGAAAAGTAATGGACTTTTCTGGGTCGTGTCCTATCAAAAGGATTCATCCAACTTGATGCTATTTATATATATATATTTGACGCTCGTGGTGGAATTCATTTGCGCGCGCGCGCATGTGTGTGTGTGTGTGTGTTTTTATTTTTTATTTTTACCTTGTGTTATCGCATTTGATGCAGTTATAATGCAATATATTCCGCGTTAATTACATGTTCCTACAAGTTAAACACGAGCTATCGCTTAATTTCGAACGCCAATTACTACCGTTTAGCGCAAAAATCGTGTGAGAAACAATGCGAAAGTCACAAATTAGCAACATGCCTCGGAATATACTCGTAAATCAAAAATGCAATTTTAATTAGTACATTACTCATTGACTTTTAAACCGGAACGGAACATACATCCTTGTTTAAACTCTCGAAAATCATAACAATTCAGTATTGACGCAGAGTGAATATTCATGCGCTTTATTATTAACAATCCACGACGACGGAATGTCTGAGCAGATTTCGTGCCATTGAGTTGAAGCAATTCTGAATTAAACCGCCGGTAAACACAGATTACAAACACCCAAATTGTGCGCGCTTAGACGCATCATGAAAACGTAAAAATTAAGATATAAATCATCCGGAGCGTCTCGGAAATTACGAGAATAATGAATGAAAATACGAGAGGGGTGGGCGTACGCCATAGCCGAGACGCGTTATAATTACGCGTTGTTGCTATCTGCGCTGTAATTAAATTTACAAATTGCGAACGCGCAACGTGAATTATGACATTAATGGTAATTTTATCGTTTCGGTTCAGCCAAAAATCAATTGCCCTTGTTTTTCTTCCCGTACACACGTCGTAAATACAGCGGGATAATTAGAATAATAACATGTGCATTGTGTTGCACTCTAGATTAACAATTTTGTTTTGCGCCGCGCTTTTTGTAGGCTTTGCAATTATGATTTCGCTGTTGCGCTTGGGAATAGAGCGTCGTAATGCGCAGATGCAGATTATTTCCTATGATTGTGGTTCATTGTGCGGAAAATGAAAATTTTGATAAACACGAAATCTTCATCATGACTAACGTCTACAAAATGTGTAATTAGTGCGGATAGCAATTACTGAAATTGCGGTGTAGGTACGTCGAAAATAATTGCACCCGTGTTGTTTACCTTCTTCATTAATGCAGTTCATAATAAATCATTTATTAACAGCGTAAAGACGATCTGATGGATTGTTGAATGTTGCTAGTGCATAAATAAGTATTAATCTGCATAGCCTTGATTGCGCATTCTTCATTTTCCACGCGATTTTCACGGTTTATACGATTTATCATGATTTTTCCGCGGATTGCTGACGCTTACAATGTTTGCGCACCGGTTTGAAGTGCCGGTAATGTTGATTAATTACGAATTAATTGCTCGCGCATAGGTAATCAGCGTTAATTATTTATTCTCTTAATTCCATCGCGTCAATGAAACGCATGGCATTACGTTGGTACGTTGTTAGAATGCTGCAGCGAAATGCAACGCAGATGCGTTTTTGCGTCCAATTTAAATATGCATTAAGCCATCACGAATTTAATGAATATTAATATGTATTAATTTCAATTTGTATGCGCGCAATGCGTAGTGCGGTGGCGTAGGAAGAAATCGAAAGTCATTCGATATGATGATAGCGACATACAAGCAGCTAAATACACAAGGTAGAGTGGAGATTTGCACGTTATCAAATTGAAATTGTTTGGTTACGCTTATTTTAGCTGCTAAGTGTATTGATGGTGTCGTGAATTGCAATATATTAGTATGTTTATGGTGATTTTTCCTGCGAATGCTTCTAATGATATGCAAATAGTACGTTTCTTCGCGTTCCTGCTAGAAATTTGTATGATAATGTAATGGGATATAAATTTGTTGGAAGAAAATGCAATGTGCTATTTGAATAATATATTATTTTATTGATATTCGTTTACCGTTGGCCAGGAGAGGAGACCAGGATCGAAATTGAAATTTAGTCCGCATGTTGGTAGTTTTCGGTTGGATTTGTATAAACCATTTCTGTGGTAATTTATAAAAATTAACCTTGCTTGAAATCGTCCCCTTTTCTGCGCCGGTATCTCGTAATCGATTGAAGTGGAACGAGCGCATCGCGTTCACATGCGTCCGCGATGAGCATCCGAGAGAGGAAGTCGTAATTAACAAGAAACCATACCAACCGTGCACATCGCGTACACGCTCGCGCGTCGGAAGAAGAAAAAAATGATAATGCTATGCGAGCGTATTACATATTACATTAGCCATTACCTGGCGTTGCGGCGCGCCCCGTAGCATACCAAGGCTTCGCGGCAGGCGCACGAAAGTAAAAAACGGCACATTAAAATTAAAATGAAATATTAACATTATTTAAGCGTGGAATTGCTAATACACGAATAGGCATATTACAGGTTGGCGTAGGCAGAGGTGCGACCTTCTCGGAAATGTCGAAACAAACGCCGGCAAAACGTCGCAACCGGCACTCGTTTGCGCGATGGTTGGACAATGCCGCTGCCGTGTAATTACCGTCTTTAGCCAATGTGCATGATGCGAGCTTCTGGGAACATCACCGCCTCGCTTAAAATGCTCGCTGATCATTCCTACATATGCCGTGCGCAATTTGCTATTGTGCGGAGGGTAAACAGTGTTATTTTCGGCGGACGCACGGCAAATGGCAGCGCAGTGGATGACAATTTCGAATGATTGAACTGTGGCGCGATGCTTCACTACCGCAAAGATGCCAGGCATGATGTGCATCGATTCGCCGCATCTTAAACACATATCTCTCTCAATTAATGGCCCTTAATAAATCTATTAGAGAATAAGAGTTGTTGAAAGTCAGTCGTAAATTACAAATTGTCGCGTGAAGGTCCTATTTAAATTCTACCTGATTTTCTCTCTTCTCTCTCTTCTCCCTCTCTCTCATTTTTGAGCTGAAGATGAAAACGACAAGGTTGTTTTCTTTCCCCGAAATGAACTAAACACCACAAGGGATACTATACCACTAGACCCAGGAGTTGTCTTTGAAGCAATAACTTAACTCACCTTAATGTGTTAACTAAGCAACGTTGGCAAACTGGATTCTCTGATGTTCAACGTGATCTTCAAAAGACTTGCGCGCATTTCCAGGCCTTTATGTTCTTTCTCTACACGCTTAAGATTTGAGGACATTCGGGCGTTCTTTATGCAGTTTAAAATAATTTCCCGCGCGATAAAATCACCACCACATTTTTGTGTATTAAGTGACTCAATAAACCCACCACAGCCGCGCTGTAGCAGATGCTGGGATGCGGGGATGCTGCTGACGATGTGTAAATAAATGCAACGCATGTGGGAATACCGGTGAGATGTTGCATCGTCATCTTTGCGTCGCCACGCCGTCATCAATTGATGCGCCCAGATTGTGTGGTAGTTAAATGCCAACCTATAACTACTGTCAGATAGCCATCACTGGCCGTCGAGACGCAGGCTTCCTCCCGATTCCGATGATGACGCTCAATTATTTCAAACTTCTTCGCGCGGCCCGCAAGTGTCGAAATCATTTCCCAACATTGGTGTTTGCTGCGTGGCGTAGCGGGTCAATTTCAGAGATGTATGTGAGAGGCAAGTGGAGTTTGTGCGAAACATCAATTTTCTAGATATGATCAAATTAATTGCGATTTTACGCAATAATCAATTTCAAATGTTTTCTTTCCACTTTAATGATGAATAACAACTATTTCTTCAATTATAGTTAGTTGAGTTAAAAATAGAGTTTAGATTGTAATTTTTTTTTGGAACTTGCATTAATTTCAATTAAATCAAAAACCTTGCTCTTCGCGACATCTAAGTACATGCGTTTTTAAACCTGTCGTCCGTGAAATGCAAATGAGCGTATTCTATCTGAGAATAGCTCGACACTTCGACTCTCTATTATTGGATGGCGCTACTATTCATTTTTTATATTTAATTTCTCAAATATTCTCAATATACTTTTTAGCATATATTTGGTGGAGTGTGTAGTCACGAAGTGTTTAATATTTATGATGTTGATTAAAAGTTTACTTACACCTATGCACTATTATTTATAGAAAAAACGTTTTCGCTAACGTTTTGGATTTGCAAAAGGAAAGTAGATTATTTTGGATTAACTACATATATATGTTAACATTATTTAATGAATTATAATAATAGTGCTCAATGTTGAATTTAAAAATATAATTTTGTACACAAATTTATACTGGTGGATTTGAAGTGAGCTAGGCAGAGACCGGTAGAGGCTGACCGGTAGTTTTTTACTTGTAAGTCTAGTACGGGAGAGTTGAGCCAGATTTTTGGTTCTTGAGTGTTGGTTTCGGTTGTTAAGATACGCAGCTCATCAAATTTCCAATCAAACGGGCACCCTGGTCTTATGCGCTTCCTATCTTACACAAAGCAGGGCGCACATAGCTTACACTCTGTTCTACTCAGATCTGATCGATTTCTTGATTGTTGTTGTTGATGCTGGTTTCTCGAGTCCGGATGGCCCGCGCGCTCCTAAATCATTTTCGTTCTATTGTTTACATTGGTTTTGCAGAGAACCAGAGAAAACAGAAATCTATCTATCTAACGTGATAAGCCAAAAACATTTTAGTATTTTCTTAAAGTTATTAATGCAAGAAACTAGATGCATTAATTAGTATTACGTTATTAGTAATTAGTTAGTTAATTAGTATTACGCTGTATTTTCAATATAAATTCAGGGAAATAGGAAATGTTGCGTTTAAAACTGTATTTTAATGTTCATAATGTAGGTTTGCATTAGTGTATCAGTTACAATTTTAAACACTTGCTGTAATTATTTATATTTTAAAAAAGTTAAGAAAGTGGTTTATTTACTTGGTTGTATTGTGACCAACATATTTGATTTTTTTATTGCAAATGCTATAAACGATTCTAATCGCTTCTACTTCATCACAGGATAAGCGCTTAGTACACAGGGGAAACCCCAGAACGTTTCTTTCCGCCGAACCACCGTGCCACAGGGTCTGAAGCCAAACGCCATCATGAGTGGTCGGTCAGTCGCTCCGCATCTTTGGTAGTCGGTCAGACGCCAGCCAGAGGTTGCTGTCGCGACGCTTGTGCTAAAGCAGTACAATCTCTTCGCTTGGTGACCGGGTGCGACTCTGGCGAAGTTCACGCCATCCGACGCTTCTGCGGTTCATTCGTTTACCTTGGACACTCTGCACGCTCTAGCAGTCTCGCGATTAAAGGAAGTTGCAGGAAGGTAGGTTGATCGTTTGTGTTGTTTATTATGGGAATGGTGCCGCCAACAGCGAATGAAATTGTACACTTCAATCGTTGTGTTGAGAACTGCGCGGGTATAGTATGTGTCGCGTTCGTCGCGAATAGAATAGAGTAATATAGTTCAATCATTTGCAGTGGACACGCTACAGATCTCTGTAGTCGCGCAAAAGAAGACTCTTGAATGCGCGCAGATAAATCGGTCGGTTTGTTGATATCTACGTGACTCGTTTGTCTTATGTGTTATGTCCAACAACGCTTGAACTAACGTGGTTCAGCTTCTGGTATATTTCCTCATCTTATGTGTGCACACTATTTATAATATGTTACAGGTATTCATCCCAATGCAATGAAGGTTGGTTCAACAACCACCAAGAAGGACGCAACCAATGATGGACACGCATAGACAAGCCGGCAAATTTTGGCCCGCGCGAGTCGCCAGGTAAACCGGATATCGAGCGAGATGACAAGGTTGTGATTGCTTACGTTTAGCGGGAGCATTCCGATACGCATCTACTGCGATTATCAGTTGTACTTCGCTTGTTGGAAGATGTACACGCATCTTTTCGTGTTTTATTAATTCTGTGACGAACAACCCGAGCAAAGAATTGGCTTGTAAATCAATTATTTTAAGGTCAGTGTTCCGTCTACTATTAATGGTTATCATCTAATGCAATACAGGATTAATTAACTCAGTCTGCAATCAGGAATAATCCTACGTGTTAGAATAAAGGTCAGTGGTCATTATTTAAACTGTTGCTGCTTTTAAAGTCACGGCGTGCTTTATGTTAAGTGCCGCTCTTCGCATCGGTCTGCGTGTAACTTGCTGTTTCGGAATGTGTTGCATAGTACATTCACTAAATTTATTAGTAATTAGTTTTCCTTTATTTGATGAGTAGTAGGCGAGCCCTTGATAATTTTCTCTTCATGAATTTAGTGTGTTCTTCAGATGTCCCATTCGCCGAGTAGAATATAGCAGTTCTTCTCAGAACTATTATTCTCTCTTTAAATAAGAAATAACTTTACATTTAATTTATTTATAATTTACGTGTTTCATTTTCTACAGCAATTAATAATTTATTAGTCGCATATATTGCGTGTACTCTTGTAGTGCAAAGATGACATCCTACTAAAAACTATTCACACGTAGCGTTATTCACTACACAGATGCGTGTACATCTTTTAACAAGCGAAGTGCAACTGATGATCTCAGCGGATGCGTATCGGAATGCTCGCACCGAACGCAAACAATAACAAGCGGGACATCACGCGACAAGCGACACCCGGATTACCTAGCGCCTTGCGCGAGCCAAAATTTGCCAACCAGTCTAATACGTGTCTGTTCTAACACTAAACACAGCACATACTATTCACTCCGTTCCACTCACGCACGACCGATTTCTCCAGTACCTGGATTTTCAACGCCGCTGAGATTCAATGCGCGCGTCCGTAGTCTCTCAATGCAAATATAATAATAATGTGCAAATAATATAATGATTCAATGTATATCTGAAATTATAAAACAAAAAACATTTTTTCATATCATATTCATCATCTATACATTTCAACATTACAATATAAATAGCCAAATTTATTTTGAACGCTATTAATATCAATATACAGACAGCCCAAAAGAATTGGATCAGCGTTGATCGAAAGTGATAAAGGAGCTAAGAGTCAATTCACTGCTCTTAAAATTTGAACTTAGAAGACATTGTAATAATTAAAAACACTATTTATTTAATAAACCATTTGAATACGTTAGTTAGATTAGTTGTATTTAAAGAATTATAGTTATATACAAAATTGTGGTTCGCAAAAGAACCTTTTCATTTAAAATACAAAACTCTAAAAATAAATTAAATAATACGTGTATCAGCAATGTAAAGTGTAAATGGTAAAATTGTTGTTTATAAAGCATACTTTAACAAAATATTCACTAAATTTAAAACAAGAAGAAGAAAGAACTTGTTATTCATAATTGCACACATTATCTCCTAAAGAATAAGGTGCAAACAAACAGTAGTATAATTTTACTACTTTGTGTTTGACAAAACCAAGATAAATATCTAACAATCGACAATGCCTTGATGGCTTTTGACAGTATATGATATTTTATATGCGCGATCCTGTAATCGTCATCGCCCAAACAATTCAACATTGTATTCTTTGAAATCATCTATTGCTTTCGTTTTGCCTCAAGACACAGGTTTGTAGGTAGCTCCTGGATAACAAAATAGTGAAAATTCCTTACGCAACCGTACTTAATTTGCTATTGTGTCCTCTGCTCGCTGACTGCTCCATAAAATAATCAAATAATGTCTAAGTACTTAGTTGCGCTGCCACCTAACGTGTCATCCGTTTATGCGTGTAACAATTGTAAATTGTAAAAACTTAATAACAAAAGACCGTGCACTTTCACTCAGCGTGTGCGACTAATTTGTGTTTTTATTTATGTGATACTCATGACCTTATAATTAAATTCACGTATTTCTAGAAAGCAAATCAGTTTCTTTCTTCTATATTTCTTTACCTAAATTACTCCCTTAAGCGTACAATGATTCAGAAACTTTGGGAAAGTTGAAAGAGTTCAATCACAATTAATTTCAAAGTAGTGTTATATAGATTATCCACCAGTTCGTTCTGGAATCTAAATCTTGCCGAGTGATGCAGTTTATGTCCAATCCTCGTTTCCTATTTCAATTACTTTATTTTATTACACATTCGGGGCGCGTTTGCATTTGGGTTCACACTGATCGATTCGGTTTCATCATTTAATACTTGTTTTCTTCATTTTGCGTTGGCCGCATTTAACATTAATTTTCTTTCAGTATACCCCAGTAAATTGTTGTTTTAGAACAAAATTTTTGAACAAATTGTTATTTATCCTTTCAAATTACTGGAAGTTTTTCTTTTTCATTTGGACTAAATAAAAAAGTAATTTGCAGAGCGTAAACTCGACTAAGTACATGACACAGAGAGTAAAAGTTTTTGAACAATTACTAACATGAAAACGTTTCGCCGGCAAGAGGCGTCGAGTGGTAGAAGTTATAAAAAGCGAGGGCAAAAAGACCAACTGCTTAGTGTCATCAACACAACGGCCATAAAAACAGTCTCATGTCTCTACACTCTGGACTAAGTTAATATGATTAAAAAATAAGTCAATAAAGTGCAGCCAACGAGCTAAAAACTAACAAAGTTGGAGATTCCACATTAATTTTAGTGTGAAAATAGAACAAAACGCAAGAATAAGACTTAACGTGGCTAATAAATTATTAAAATGATAAAGGTGCAGCACATTTTCACATCTCCAATGGTGCTGATAACGCTGATGCTAGCAAGTGTCGTCCTTGCGGAAATTTATAGCGGGCAAACATCACGTCTTCGCAATTTGGAGGGTGCACCAATAGCGCGCCTCTGGAACACGGCTCTCTTCCTTGAGGATCAGTGGCAAAGGCGTGCGCCTGTACCACAGTACAATAGCATTAACAGGGTAGTTCCGACGACCACGGAACAGCCACGACGAATTCGGGCTCCAGCTCTACAAGATAATAACCGACAAAGTCGATGTATGTCACCTATAAACATTGAAACTGTTTAAACACAGCACATTCATTGGGAAACTATATAATGAACATTAAAATTAATCCTTATTTGTGTTAAACCATATATAAGCTTACACTAACTTCTTATTTGTTCACAGTCCTTTCCCTGTTTACGTACGTCCAATTTAGTAATCAGGAATGCATGGGAGCTGCGGGCGATAACGGCACATGCCTGACTGCACAGCAATGCCAACAAAGGGGCGGTACATCAAGTGGGCCCTGTGCTGGTGGCTATGGCATGTGTTGCGTCTGTAAGTTGCTTCGACTTAAGCAAATGTTAATCACATTGCGCCCCCTGCGGTTGACTCTACTATGATAACACTAATGTAGTGTTTAATGTGCAGAGTGCGGTCTTTCACTCAACACATTAGACACACTTAGTCTTTGGGCTTATAGAACTCAACATTATACTAAACTTATATTCTAGTTCTGGCGACATGCGGGATGACTGTGCGAGAAAATGGAACTTACTTTGTGCACGGTGGTTATCCAACAACCTATGATGGGACTGGTTCGTGCCAGATCACGCTAATGAAGATGAACCCGGACGTGTGTCAGTATAGGTAAAGTTGAAAAGTTTAACTTTCTTGGTTGCTAACTAACAAAACGGATGAATGATGCGACGAGGATGTCGTAGGACGATCGTGTAAATTAAGAAAGTTTTAGTTTAGTTCACCTTTGTAAGGATTGAAATGACTGAAGTGAATTATTTATTGCTTGGAATGAAAATAGGATGGATGAGTAAAGTTTCTCACGTGTTTTCTCTCTATTGGTTTTGTAATGCATTTCAATTTATAATAACATACTGCGGATGAACCTTCTATAACGCGAGATGCACACTGCCTAACAAAACAGGTACATGCAACTTTTCTGGGATGTTCCATTGGAACTAGATTGAAATTATTATAATATATCGCCCAATAAGTAAATTATAACTTTAAGATTTGATCATCTTAATTGAAGGTTTTCTGTAAGGTTTATTGTAATACTGTTCATCATAAACTAATCCTTTGGACACATGCTATTGTTGTCTGCCCTTTATTCACCCAGGTGGTTTTCCAATGAATGCTCGCATTTGCAAGTTTAATCGTAGCGAGCGTGTTGCTTTGCAGATTGGATTTTGATCAGTTCCAAATAATGGGCCCGGAAATACAGAATAATATTTGTAACAACGACCAATTTATCGTGTCAGGAAGCAGCCCAGTGCCGCCCATTTGCGGCGTCAACTCCGGAAATCATAGTAAGTTACCAAGCGTACATTACACATCCAAACGAGATCCGCTCGCACTCAAATGTCAATATCAAATTGGGGTGCGTGAAATTCAGATTGTCCCATTATATTCCTTCAAGCGGAACATTGAATTAGATTTAGGATAAAATTCAGTCTTGGTATTTAGAATTCTACAACGTAATTTTAACGCTTAGAGCAACGTGCGTTATGTATTTTTGATTACACATGGTGGTTTTAGTGTATATCGATGCTGGCACAGGAATCTCCAATCCAATTACGCTGTCGATCGTGACAAGCGGACCTTCATTTCGACGCAACTGGAAAATACGACTGACACAAATTCTCTGCAACTCGCCAAATAAAGGTACTTTTTACTTTATACAGCAAACAAAATCACGAACTAGTGCAATTAAAATTATTTATGAGTTTGACCAACGTGCTGTACCTAAGGTTGAACTGCTG